>JAHDVE020000931.1:0-168788 GCA_022606495.2 Halesus radiatus
GCCATCCAATATGAGGCAAGTATTAATCTGAACTCTTTCTGTGATTCAAAGCCAATGCAGGCAATCATGTATAATGGGTGATTTGAGAATATCTGATGGCACCGTATATTAGATGAACTGCCGTGTTACATCTGCTACATCAAATATTCATTAGGCAGATAAATGTTCATTATAAATATCGTAGTAGTTCGGTCGGTATTGAAGATCATTTAAAAGAGTCTTAGGAGACATATTTGTATGGTTTATAACACTCTTTAATTACAATTTTTATTTCTTCCAGCTTTGGCACAGAATTCTCAAGGCCGTGGCATGTAACAACGGATCCTCCATACACCATCAGCAGTTAACCAAAGATGATATACCAACCATTGTAGACAAATGTATAAACTTCATCTACACGCAAGGTAAGCTAAAATAATACAATCCTAAGTAAATTATTATGAAACATGACAAAAGTATACATACATATAATAGTAATTGGACGATTTGTATAGCACTGTTTTTGTGAAAAGTCACCTCAAGGGTGCTGTATTATATATATACGAGGTGTGATAAAAAAATACGGTGAATGAATTTTTACAGCAGCAACTGCTGGCACTAGATCCATTTGAAGTAATAAGTCCGATAGTCTGATCCTTTGAGATAGTCAGTGTCAAGTTTGAACAAGTTGTCACTTGTCAGTCAGCTTCCAGAGCCGGAAGAGTGAGGTCATGTTTACCGTGTCTGTCGCGCATCATGGATTTCTAACAGCGCGTTAACATAAAGTTTTGTTTTACGTTGCAAAAAAGTGCCAAAGAAGCTCATGAAATATTAAAATCATTGTATGGCGGTAATGTGGTGAATCTGAAGACTGTTTACAATTGGTATGAGCGATATAAAAGTGGAAATGAGTCAGTTGAAGACGACCAACGGTGGGACGTTCTTTGGCCTCAAAAACAGATGAAAATGTCCAAAAAGTGAGAAAAATGGTATGTTCACACAGGCGATTGACTATTCGAGAGTCTATAGAAGCACTGAACATCTCGTACGGATCTGTGCAAAGCATTTTAGCCGATAATTTGTAAAAGAGACGAGTGAGTGTGAAACTTGTTCCCAGACTTTTGACTGACGAACAGAAGGAAAATCATGTGTCAGTTTACAGTGAATTGAAGGATCATCTCTAAGCAGCTTCTTACTTCATGGCTAAAATTATAAGGAGATGTAAGCGTATAATTTTGTTAATAATAAAATTATTCACCGTATTTTTTTATCACACCTCATATATGCTCGTGCTCATCCAACAAATCACATTTTAACATTTCAGGCAGCCTGAGTGAGGGCATATACAGAAAGGCCGGGAGCAGTTCTGAAGTGAGTAGTCTGCTTGCGGCTTTCCGAAAAGATGCTTGGGCTGTGCAGCTATCCGCTCGCACTAATTCCGAACATGACGTGGCCAACGCCCTTAAGAGGTTTTTCCGAGACTTGCCGGAGTCACTGCTCTCACCCTCACTACACTCTGCCCTATGTTCTGTCACAGGTAAATAAATACATGTCAATTTTACTATTTCTAATTCCATATCTTTCCACTTAACGTTTTTACTGTGTTCTTGATATACATAAAATTCAATAGCACATGGCACATTTTTGACAATCAAACTCATCTTTTTAAACTGCTATAACTCTCTTATTTCTTGACAGATTTATGATTCGCTTATCTTAGAAGGTTGATTAATTCTCCTGAAGTATATTGAAACACCATAAACAATATGTCTCAGAATTATAAACAGTGAGATATAACAAAAAATCATGCATTACTCCATCAGGCTAGCAGTCCACAATGGAGTGCTGATACCAACCCTGATGTGTGGTAGTGAGGCATGGAACTGACAGAGGAAGGATGAAAGTAAACTAAATGCTGTAGAAATGGAATCTCTAAGGCGAATGTGTGGTAAAACCGTGTGTGATTGTGTGAAAAATGTTGAGATTCGTTAAGAATGCAAGGCTGATGTAAGAGTAATGAGTAAGATTAGATGGTTTGGGCATGTAGAGCGAATGAACGAAGAAAGGAGTGTAAGAAGAATATATGACACGAATGTGAATGTAAGAAGAAGCCGGGGACGTCCGAGGTAGACATGATATGATCAAGTGAATCAAATACTTGAGTCAGGCCATGTCAGAAGTCTGAATAATAGAAGAGAATGTATGAATGTGAATGAAGCAAGAAGTTGTATGCCAAGATTGAGTTGTTTGGTGGTCCGTTCTCTCTGCTTACCCCTGCGGCGAAACGAAAAATATGGTTAGTTATTTATTATTGTTTTCAAACTGTTTTATGTAAACAAATAAGAATATTTTAATCAGATAATGCCAGCTGTCAGTAAGATGAAGATCAAACTCTTTTTTGGTTTACTTATCTGCTAAATTCCCCACGTATTTACGTAGCATACAGCCGCTAAAGTCGAACACATAAATGTATCCATGTAGCGCTGGAGGCACGTTTTATTTGTGCATAGATGTATGCACGAAGTAGCATACAGGTTAAGAAGATTCATGGCCTTTTTATCCTTCCCACTCCTTTCAGCTTCTAATCCATTTGGCTTTGTATCGAGTATTTTCAAATTCAATTCCCGCACAGCGCAAAATATATTTATAGTATATTTTCGCTAATCCAGCACTTCACTATACCGGCACTCCCAGTAATCCGACACTAAAACAAGGGACGCACGCATACGATTCTATTTCATTCAATCTCCCTAGTAAATACGAAATCTTACTTAAATTTTTTTCTCAAATTTTAAATATACTTGACCAAATTCATATTCTTTATATAAAACCATGTACAATGTGATCTTAGAACGGGGTACCCCAGTAAGGTTACATTTTTTTGCGAATTTTTTGTTAAACTTTAAGAAATAAATAAAAAAAAATAAAAAAAATAAAAATGTCAGTGAGCTTGCTAGCTTTGCGATAAGAGTTGACTTTGTGGGAGAAGACGGACACATTAAAGAGGTTAGATAAGGCGAAAACATGTGCAAGCTTGCTAAAGAATATGACGTCAGACGTGCTACTTTGCACAATATTAAAAAGAAGAAATTGAAGATCGTTGAGCACGTTAAAACAATGGAAAGCAGACCAGAAAAACGTAAAGCATTAAAAGATGGTGATTGTCCCAAGATGGAAACTGCTCTTTACATATGATTTTGAATTATTTCAAAAAACATTGATTTCATTTGTATTTTATTAGTAAACAATTATGTAGTAATATGTACATACATACAAACGTATACGAATTTTTACTAATTTTACCTATATTCCAGTAATCCGAATTTTCCGCTAATCTGGCACTCTTATGCCTGGCTTACTGCCGGATTTAGTTAGATTGTACTGTACTTAAAGTTTTCATTTACTGTATGGGTACTGTCAGGTCTGATTGTGTTGTGTTGATTGTTAGGTTTGGTGAATCTTACAAATATTGCTTTACGGCTATCGTAAGGAACATGACTGGTCAGTGGCTGAGTTGACATTGCATCTGGGTCCCACCCAGGCATCGTGAGTTTGATTCCTCAGCTACCTAAGTTCTCCATTACAACACGAGCAACACCTTCTGCTTACTGTGATGGTAATAGGAGATTAAACACATTCTCTACCTAAGTGCACGCATCCGATTCACTGGTGTTTGATCTTTCCATTTTTATGTTTCATAATCATTATTTGACAGTAATTCAGTTGGCAATGAATTGATCAATTCACTAACTTTTTTTTTCTTTTGTAGACCTTCCCAAGGATGAGAAAGTGAAATCTTATCAAGATTTGATCAGAAACCTAAATCCCATCAGCCAAAATACTCTAAAGAAGTTATTGGGCCACCTGCACTTCATCTCTTCTCTGTCCGATGTAAATTGTATGATTCCAACTAATTTGGCAACAGTGTGGGGACCAACACTAATGATGAGTCCAGTAAGTATTTCTTTGAACGTATCTTTTCACAAATATTTGTAATAAAAACATCACCACTTAGAATGTGACTGGACTTCTTAGCCGGACTGAGTGTTTATCAAATTAATTAAGACCAGAGACAATACGGATTTAATAATTTATTTATTCATTCATTTTTGGGAAATCGACAGTTTACATTTTATCAGTTTGTACATGTACGAGTATAGTATACCAATTATAGATATCCTACTTGTAACTTTACCTCTAAGAAGACAAGATATAAAAATAAATTGAATTTGTAATAAAATTACATAAAACAAAAAATTGCTCATGGCAAAGTCAGAAATAAATTACCATTTTATGGAGTTCTTATTCGGGTGGCAATTGAATATAACCACTTACCATCATACATGTTATTATAATAAATTAATGTTCTGATTGGCATATAGTTTTTGGTGAATTTTTTACCTGCCGCACCGGGGGCGTTACTTGTTCTGGGGACCATTTAGCTTTTCTTCACTTATATTTGATATTCACTTACTTTTCTTCATATTCATGGATATCCACTTGTAATATATTCAATCTCCTTCGTGTTGGCTCGGGTTGTATATTTAAAATCATATCCATGTTCAGACCATCCAGTTTTAGTGGAAGCGAGTTAACTCGAGTGCCTTAAAAGCGAAATTGAAAGGCTCGTTCCCACGTTTCTGTTTAACTCAAACTGATTTTGTTATTCAAGATGGCGTCAAGTGAAGTGAATGTGCGTGCATCTCTATAATCATTTCTAATATTTTGCGGGACACCTTTCTTTCACTTTAGCATCTACTCTTTTGAGAGAGATGGCATTAGAAGATACTGAAGTGTACGGGACAAGATCTGTAAACTCTTGCCGCACGTTTTTAGAAGAAGAAGATCAGGCTGGCCACTTCGACGCTTCAGAGCAGGGTAGGAAGGAAGGGGGAAATGCCTTCAAAAGGCAAACGATTTCTTGCAAGGAGGTGGTGAGGGTGAAGAGAAAGTCACGGTCGGTTTTCAGGCCGGGTGAAGATGCAGGCGAAGTAGGTAGAAGGCGTGTTGAATCCGTGAGAATACTCTGAATTTTAGAAATGTACTCGTCGTTCAAGTACTTCGGTGCAATACCGTGCGGCGAATCGGGCAGTTTGAACTCATGAATATTTCGCGAGCTGCCGTAGACTCTGTCAATCTTGGATCGACTTGATCAAAAAATTAGGATGTAAATCACGACCTTCTGCTTGAATTGAGCCTATTGCAATCTTCACCTATTTTTTATTAAAGCCAAAATTATTACAAAGTATGTCATGAAGGTCAAAGTAGGACAGGTGATACTTTGCCGTTGAATTACAAAAAAATGCATTGTACAAACATAAATTGAGTAAGTTTACTCGATTCCGCGGGTGCTAATGAACAGATCAGAAAAGATCGTTTATTTAGATCAGTCACCGCAGCCGCAGGAATCGCTTACAAAGACAGACAATTTTGGTAGAACAATAATTTTGATAAGTTTCTTGTGGATCAGAGGAGCTCGACCAATGAGAGCCCGCTCTGTTTTCGGGACCGTCGCCGGGAGCGACCGTAGAGGTGGCGGGGGTCGGAGAAATGTCCCGTTAGCACCCAGTAGCGCCTCGGCACGAAAACGACGTTCAGAGGCGTAGAAAAAAGAAAACGATAACATGCACTCTTATCATCACTTCTTCGAAAACCCCCGGAACTACGCTTGTCGAAAGCCAATATGTACTGAAATGGGCGTTTGCACAAATCCTCATTTTGTGCAAACATAACAAGACAGGGATGCGTATCTAGTCGCTTCTATCAGGTTAAAATTAAAGTCGGGCGTTGCACAATTAATTATTTGTGCAGACATAACAAACAAGACAGAGATGCGTATCTAGTCGCCTCTCTCTCTCTCTCTCGTTTGTGGTCAGGTCGTCTGTGTGAGCCTGACCAGTACTACATGCTAGCTCGATCGAGAAACGTATCTAGTAGTCTCTCGTTCGAAGCTGCACGAACTCAGTAGTTGATTTCGTATCTAGTCGTACCACCTACTGAGTTATGTACTGGTTGATGTTATGCCAACGGAGGGTATTACAAACTTTGATAGTCACGTCTGGCATACTGAAGGGTGTAGAAATAATTTACTAATTTCAGAATTTAAAATTCAAGATAAAATTCAAAAGCATGATAAAATAAAATTACCAATATGGAGATATTTTGCAACGGGAGATTTATTTTCAGGTCTGATTTATATTATGTTAATTGTGTAGGTACAGGGTGCCAAAAAATGGTTTATTATATTTGGTACTTATTATTTAAACGTGTAATAAATACATCAAATAAAATAAATATGTAGATGAATACGCGTGAATTTTTAAAAAAATTTATTCACTTATGCGAGTTTATGCGCAGCATTTATAGATATTATCAAATCATAAACATTTATTATTAACTAGCTGATGTGTACTCGGCCTTGCTCAGGATTTTTTTTATTTTTATAAAGTTATGAAGTTGTGAATTCTTGCTTGTCGTTTGGGTGCCATAATTGATTTGACAACGATCTACTATCTCTAAACAAAGGAACAAAAAAACATTAACATGAAACTTTTATTTCATTCCAAATATTTATTTTTCCAAACATATTTAAATAAAAAAGTTCATAAGTAGGTACCTACTTGTGTTTTCAATTTTGAAAATATTCTTCCCAAACAAACCTTCTTCTTTTGAATGTATAATCTGTGGCTAACAAGAGTTGGTGTATCTATGGGCTAACCTAAATAAAACATGGCGGGTTCAATGTTTTCCATACTAATTTTTAAATGTTATAGCAACAGTTTTACATATTGGATTTCATTCAAACTACTCTCTAAACCTTCTCAGTACTAATATGAACAAACTGTGCTATTTTCAGCGAAACTGGCCAAGTAATTTTTGAGAAAATCGAGGATAGACATATAAACATTCATTTTTATATATATATAAATTAATATTTATTTTGTTTTTTATGCTCACTAGAGTCAATTTGGCAACACCCATTTCGAAAATAATGTTATTAATGGCAGTGTCACGGGCATTTTTTATTATTTTTAAACACTTTGTTTTTTATTCCGAAGACAACAATGGCTTTGGTAAAAAAATCTAGAAATAATGCAGTCCGACCACTTCAGACATTTATTTTGTTAAAGTTGTCATTATATTATTATTATGACTCACAACTACTCAATGCCATCGGCAGCATCGAACTAACAATCGCAAGCGAGTTGAAACAAATCACACTCAAGCGATTGAAGTTTTAGAGCTTGTCAACTTCATTAGATTCAACTCAAAAGTTGTTCAACTCTTTTGAAAGCATGTTCACAGGTGTCAATATGCTTTCAAGTGCCTTTCAACTTATCTTGCTTTCACTAAAACTGAACCATCTGAAGGAGGCATAAGATAAACAATAGCTGGCATTCAAGTAGTAGGTAAATAAATTAGGATAAGATGGTTAGATGTTATGGCAGATGAGAGTTTTCTAAAGAGATTGTTTTGGTTTTTTTCAGAAATCTGCAGAGGGTACGTGGGTTCACAAAGAAAATGAAGTAGTGTTAGAAATGATAGAACTTTATATAGCCATTTATGAGCCCAGTGAAAAAGATATTGAGAAGGAATCAAAAATGTTAAGCGTTCTGAAGCAGTGCCAACTGGTCACTAATCCAATCCAAAAGCGTTCGGGGGACTTGCATGTGTGGATCTACCTGAAGGAAAAACAAGCCGGGAACTGCATCAATGTTGTGGTTAGTTAATGATTATTTAATTAAGTTAATATTTATTCTACCTGAAGGAAAAACAAGCCGGGAACTGCAACAATATTGTGGTTAGTTAATGATTATTTAATTAAGTTAATATTTATCCTACCTGAAGGGAAAACAAGCCGGGAACTGCATCAATGTTGTGGTTAGTTAATGATTATTTAATTAAGTTAATATTTATTCTACCTGAAGGAAAAACAAGCCGGGAACTGCAACAATATTGTGGTTAGTTAATGATTATTTAATTAAGTTAATATTTATTCTACCTGAAGGAAAAACAAGCCGGGAACTGCATCAATGTTGTGGTTAGTTAATGATTATTTAATTAAGTTAATATTTATTCTACCTGAAGGAAAATCAAGCCGGGAACTGCATCAATGTCGTGGTTAGTTAATGAGTATTTAATTAAGTTAATATTTATTCTACCTGAAGGAAAATCAAGCCGGGAACTGCATCAATGTTGTGGTTAGTTAATGATTATTTAATTAAGTTAATATTTATTATATATGAACATCACTTTTTCTATTCCTTTTACTAAACTGAAAATCCATTGATTAAATAAGGCACTCAGAGTAATACTAAAAAGCGCCATTTAGTGACTAAAATCACCTCAAGGGCACTTTACATCTTATTAAATAATGGAAGGTCATTCCAAGAATGTAGGCCCACTACATTTTTACTATGTGATACCATTCAAGAGTCCCAGCTCCCAATTCCCAATTGGGGTATGTTGTGAGGCTGGAGGTATTGAGGAGGGGAAGGAGATGTGGAGGAGGAAGGTGGGGAAGTACCTAGCAATTCACATCTGGTCACCAAACACGGTTAAAGCCATTTCAAACAATGTTTCGATTCTGAATGGTGGGCTTTCACCGGGGCAACAGTGACTATCTATCACTCTCGAACGTGCCACAACCATACTGTACATTATTTTAAATTAATAAATTGTAAAAATAACACAATTTAATCAAATAAAATTTACTTCCGCACGCCGGGATTTGAACCCGCGCCATCTGGATTCATAGACAGGGATTGTAACCACTCAACCCCTGCTCAAATTTAGCAGCATTCGTACGAGAGGGTTCAACCAGTCTGTTCGGCGCATCAGACTTGGCCGACCTGAACGTGAGTTATCTCTGAGTAAGATTGTCCCTCACACAAAGACCAGTCAAGTATGATTATGCCAGCCGGTTCAGTGCCTTATCGAGTATACTATATCTTTGAGTTAGTTCAATGTGCCCCTTATCCAGGCAATAGTTCCCTGCTAAACGAAATAGTCTACACATTTGGCTTTGAGCAAATACCCTAGAAGATATTTTCGCAAATTTATTAAATAAGTATTTTATTCCCTCTGTAAACCTCCAGACCGAGCGTGAACGGCAAGCTGCGATAGCCTCTAATATTTTTTCATTTATAAGCAGTAAAGTCATATGTAGGTTACATAATATTTATTTTATGATTTTTCGATTTCTATAATATTTAGAATATATTTATCATAAAATCTATTAAATTGTATGAAAAAAACCAATTCATACATCCTGGGCCACTAGAGGCGCTAGATTAGCGTGTTGCCATCAAATGTCAGGAGCTGCGCGTATTGTCATTTACAGTATTTGGTATCGGACATAAGGGCCTTCCACAAGAGTGGTTTGCAAATAGCTGGAGCGCCTGGCAGAAATTGCATATTGCTTCCCCATAATAGGTTTCACCAGTAATCATATGAACGTCGGCGAGACCGCAAACACCTCCGTGTTCAGCACAAAAACAAAAGCTTCGCACTGACACTTGACGGCTACAATGGCTATTTATTGATATCAATAATCCAAGAAAAATCTGTTTTAGGTGCCATTTGCTTAATTGGGGGCATAAGTTACTTCTCAATCTCAATGTAAGGAAAATGTCAGAAGCTGGGCGTATTGTCTGTTTCTATGGTATTTGCTTTGAGTCAATTCCTTGTTCTGCAGTTAAAATAATATATTAAACCAATAACATTACATACTTGTAGACACCTTATTCTCTAACAAAATTAACACAAAATGTGGCACGAGTAGCAAACACTCTTACGTTTACAATAAATTCTTAATTCAAACATCGTTTTTGTATGACAAAGACGGACTTTTAAAAGATATGTCTGTTGAATGCGATGGATGTGTGTTTGTACGACATCGTTTAGGTAATTCAAAGTTGCGTCGAATATCACAGGTGTGAACGTTAGGACTTGCTAAGAAAGGACCTACTGTTAGAATGTTGTCTTTCTTATACTCATGCGTTGCTACATTTGTTATCTCACTTTCTCTAATGACGTTTAAAATTTTCGGGAAACAGTGGATTAATACATATTTCCATTGTTTCATTGTGTTTTTGTCAAGTGTTCATAATATCATTGATTGTTTCCAGTTTACAATTATTGTACTATGTATAATATTAAGTAATTTGCATGTACATATTTACAAATGAAATGTTATTTGTGCAGTTTTATATGAGACAGCAGACGACCTCACGCGATGCATGACAGTTTAATACTAAATCAAAGTATGCCAATTACCATATTATCTTCTGCTTGCCACTTTTTGAGCTCTATAATGTGTCTATTGTTTGTAATGTCACTGCATTAAACCTTTTTCGCAGAAGTGCTAATAAATTGCGAGTTTGAATCTCAGAAAATATCAAAAATATTAATCAATAGAAGAACATATTAAGAACAGCATTGTTGACACTAATCTTGAAGTAAATAAAATGTGTACATATATTATTTCAGTTAGCTCCAGGAAAAACTAGTGGGGAAGTGTGTACAGAGCTAGCGGGGAAGATGAAGTTAGAAGCGCACTTTTTACATATTGAAGAAGTCATATGTAATGACAATATGTCACGCCCCCTTCACCATACGGAATTGCTTTTCGATGTTGTTTTAAGGTAAATATATATAACATTTTTAATATCTTAGAAATAAAACCATTTTCATGTGTCACATATGAAAAATAACTTAACATGTTGTGCATATAACGTGGTAAGAGGAAAGTTGGGATGTAACTGTCTATTCAGATCTGGTCACAAGCCATTTCACTTTGATGATCACTCTGCAAAATTATATTTTTCAAAAATTAAAAATGAACTGTTAATAAAGTAATTATTTTTTTGATTTAAGGTGGGGTTACTGGGATGATGTTGACAGGAAAGACAACTACCTAGTTGTGAAGGAGAACCGTCTTTTGCGAGAGGTGGTGGCCGTGCGGGGAATCCTGATGCCAAATAGCTCTGCAAAGGTCAAGCAGGAAATTAAATACGCCAATGAGAAAAACAAATCCTTCAATTTGTGCAAAACTGAATTAACTGAAGACAGCCTTATATGCTTTAAGGAAAAACCGGTGCGTATGATTATATATCTCAAAGTTTTTTTTAACGTATGTATTAAAATTCACCCGAAGCGACAATGACAATTCTATGTAAATTTAAAGAAGTTAAATAAAATGGTTCTGGTGATGGTGAATTATCAATCGTCAATATTTTTTGTCCAGAGAGTCAACACAGCGCAGAACACACATTCCTAACTAACAAATAAATAATTAAGCCGTCAAAAGGGAAAAATAAGGTGTATGAAATCATTTATGACCATAATAATATATTTGAACATTTCCACTAATGTTTAACTATTGTTTCACACTCGTTTAGCTCATCCGTCGCACCTGGACAAAGTTATTGACAATTTATATTGACTGCCTCCGAGGTGCTTAAACGCACGATCGGTATATATTTCATGCAATAATCTCCTTATCTAATCTATATTCTTTGTAATTTCAGACGACTGTTGTATTAGGGAACTGGAAAATCCAAGACATCCGATGGTATATCGGCCATGAATCTAAAAGGAACCCACACTGCAAATGGTCCATGACTTTCATTCCGAAGTACAATAAAGCTCTTCGGTAAGTTGCTATGTACAATTTATTTTTTATTTTTGCATACTTAAAAAATATTTAATTCATAATATGTAAACATGCTCGTCTTAAGGCGGATGTTATTTTGAAACATTATACAAAAACATTTGTTTTCATACACATTCTGTCTCCTAAAATGTTTTGTTTTGGTTAAACTAAACATTTTGTGCAGATATCAAGATGAGTTTTAACGAAGAAGCTTTCGATTTTAGCGATTGTAGATGTTATATCAGGGAGAAAATACAAGATTGTGTTTTAGACCGTACTTACTACCCTGAAATTTTAATATTTATCAGTTATTAAGAATAGAAGACCAGTTTGGATTAGGCAATTTCTCTGACTCTGATTTTGAAGAACTGGTTTTAATTATACATCCAGATGTGCAAGAGAATGTAATGTGGCGAAGAGATATTATTTCACCAGAAATGCCACTTGGCGTTACATTAAGATTTCAAAACAACAATTATCAAAAAATTGTTCCTGAGGTTTGTTGGGCCCTATACAATAGACTAAGACTTATTTTAAAGATGAGTTCATGATGGAAAGAATCACCCATTACGACATCATTTATTTATTAATTTATTGCTTTAGGGGTAAGGCTCTCGACTACGAATCCGAAGGTCGCGGGTTCAAATCCCGGCGTGCGCAAGTAAATTTTATTTAATTCATTTGTGTTGTTTCATAATTAATTAATTTAAAAATAATATATAGTATATTTGCGCACGTTCCAGAGTGGAAGATACTTTCAGTATCGCCCTGGTGAAAGACCACCATTCAGAATTGAAAAGCTGCTTGAAATGGCTTTTAGCCGTGTTTGGTGACCAGATCTGAATAGCCAGGTATTTACCCTTTTCCCCACCTTCCTCTCCCCCTTCTCCTTCCCTCCCCAATACCTTCAGCCTCACAACATTCCCCAATTGGGAATGCCATAGTCTCACTGGCTCCAGACAGTTGGGAGCAGTTGGGACCCTTGTGCGGTATTCATATAAATAAAAAAAATATATACCAAAGTGATAATAATGAATAGTCATAATTAAGCTCGCTCAGTGAACATAACCTCAAAAACCAGTGCGATTTATGCCCAGTGACTGACACGCAACACGCGATGGTTGTCAAAAACCATCCATTCGGGGAGTGTTTACCATCAGCCACGAAAGCAAAAACATTGTGAGTATGTTTATGGCTGCGCCCCAATGTTTCGATATTTTTTTATGTGCTGTTTTGAAAAAAAAAACAGGTGCAGAACACCCGACTTTATATCTAGTTGTTTGAACCTTCATCATTTTTAACATCGTCATCAAATTGGCAATCAGAACCATTTAGATGTTTTGATACATATTTGATACTTCAAAAACGGTTGTCATATGCATGAGACCTCTCATTTTAACAAATTTTTATTAATGAACCTATCCATATTTCACATGAATCCATATTTTCAATATTCAGAAACATGCAACGAAAAGTTATATGTAATCATTATGTTCTCTTTTCAGTTCAAAAGAAAAGCCGTGGTTTGGATGTACCATTGCTGGCGCCTCAAAAGAAAACATGTTGCAGCTTGTCCGAGCCCTGCTGCAGGTGGAGTTCCCCGGAGACTTGTTGCCGACGCCGCAGCTTGTTACTCCATTAACTGATGTTTCATACTTATGATTCACTTTACCATTGGCTTTTTTTTAGAAGATTTCTTTTCATTATTCAGATTCAGATTTGAATGCTGCCCACTTTGCAGCTTATTACTCCATAAGATGGAGATTCTTACTACTTATGAATTCCCTTAATTTTTAGCTTCTTTTTTTTTTCTTCATTTGCATTCAGAGATAATTTTAGAAAAATGAATGCTGTGGAAAAGAGGGAGCCTAGCTCAGAAGGTTGATAATTTACTTTAAAAAACTTTTTGTCGCTTGATGTACAGTGAAACTCTGTTATAAGGTTTTTCATACTGGAGAAAAATAGACTTCTGAAGGTCATACATAATATTATTAGAGTTCTAAATAGGGTCTCTAAAAAAAAGTTCTTAAACATGAAAATTTTCTTACATTGGACCTTATTTGTGGGCTTTACTTCATATAGTTGATGTACAGTGAAACTCTTTTATAAGGTTTTTCATACTGGAGAAAAATTGACTTCTGAAGGTCATATATAATATTAGAGATCTAAATGGGACCTTATTTGTGGGCTTTACTTCATATAGTTAAACCCTCTTATTAGGTTTTTCAATAGACCAGATAATGAAACCCATTAAAAAAAAGGACAGACAAAACTTCTTATGTGGGTTTCACTATATAGAATAAAATGTGTTTTTGACACACAGATCTCTTTTAAACAGATACGTAAATAGATATGCATGTAACGCAAATAGCAAGGATTATTAAAGAATCGTGCAATGTGTTTTGCTAAAATAATGAACGAATGCCGATCATGCCCATGAGAATTATATATGTATTTTGTTTTCATCCCATATGGCAATAAATAACAGCAGTTTATACGCATCATAATAATATAAGCATGCTTTATGGTCATGGAAATTCAATCGGCATTCATCGAGGAACGATTTATCCGCCATATCCACCGATATCATTAATGAGAGCTTTTTTGACAAATTTTTTATAAACGATGTAATTTCTCCACGAGAAATAATTTACAATCTTCTAGAAGTTCTATAAAATAAATATGTTAATGTGGGCATATTTAGTTGTAGCCTAAATGACAATTTTTTACTCAAATTATCATATCAGTGATGCCAAATTTTAACCCATTTCGTTTTTAGGTTTTAGAAATTTGTTATTATAACTATGTATACGTAACTTGATAATATATAACTTAGTTACAGTAGCGAAATGACTTTTTATACTCTGAAATAAATTTACGTACATATATATATATATATATTATATACATATCGTCGCAGGAAAGCAATACTGCTGTAACCACCACTACCCACGAAAACGCTTTGTAAACACCATTCCACGTGATTTTTTTTTCTGCGTCGACCTATCTGGGTCCCGTGACTCTATAATAAAAAATAAGACCTGTACGACGTTGGAAAAATTCTTCGTTTTGTCAATATGTATTTTTATTGATATAAATAAGGTGCAAAGTCCTGAGTTTTTTTTACATGACCTTGGCTGTTACAGCAATATTGCTTTCCTGTGACGATATGTAGATTTTACAGCACTTATCATACATTTTTCAAAATGGGTAGGTTCCTAGTAATTGAAATTTAAATAGACCTCAAGTTCTTCTGCATTTTCCACTTACAGTTATAAAAATGTCAAAAAAGGGTCACTTTTAAAATAAATAAAAATTACAATGTGTATATGAGTATGTACATGTATTATCATTTCGAGATTTCATTATATCTGTCTATATGTATGTATTCTATCTTGGAGTAACACTAATAAAATAAAGTATGATGTCTATGTTATTATACATGTGATTATGAATAGGTATTTGTGTGATATGGATATGAAAATATTTTTTGTAACGTCGATAAATAAAGCATTATACATGTAAAAAAAGGGACTCCAGTCCATTAAAAAAAAAGAATATGTATGTAATAGTATTTAACATTAACATTATCATAATATCCGCATTGACAAATGGTTTGCCCATGCATATTCTTATTTCTTTCATTAATAATGTTTTTTATTTTTTTTTATATATTTAACAACATTTATAGAGCTTAAAGTCACCCAAAATAAGTTTAAATTTCACCAAAATTCCAAAAATACAAAATAAAATCAACAAATTAAAATTTTCCATACAAATCCAAAACCAGAATATGTGATCCGTGACATCAGATACTCTGAGTGCAATGGTACTAACATTCCAGATTGTTTTGATGAGATGTTTTTTATTGACTTTTAAATAATTATAAATTCTACGTATAATTAAATATAATAAAACTATATGAATTCTGAATCGGCGTTTGCTGATCTATATGATTTTTTTTTTAATCAGTAATATTTTTATTAATTGATAAACTAAAGTTCTTAAAAACTTAAGACAAGATTTTTGTGCATAGCGCAAAGGGTAACAATTATTATTTTTATAAACAATAATTATTAATCTAAAACACTCATCCAAATTGAAAAAACCTTCCGAGCAAAGATAAATGTCGCCGGCAGGACTCGAACCCGCACCCTTCTAATGTCCGGTTAGATGCTCTACCGTTGAGCTACGTCGGCTTATCGCAAACCCGCCAAGTTAATCAATATATACTAGTGTTCCATTTTAATAATTACTGTTTTTTATTATATTTTCACCTGTAAACAACCAACTTTATTAGTATGAGAGAGGCTTGTAACGGCTAAATCCCTCAAATAGATGGATAAAATAAATAATAATAAATAAATAAAAATAAATAATACTAAATCCCTCATCTAACCGGACATTAGAAGGGTGCGGGTTCGAGTCCTGCCGGCGACATTTATCTTTGCTCGGAAGGTTTTTTTCAATTTGGATGAGTGTTTTAGATTAATAATTATTGTTTATAAAAATAATAAGTAATATTTTTCACTGGAGTTCCTTATTGAAATAGGTTGTTAGTATGTTTACTTGTCTCTGTTGTGCAGTAGTTAAGAGAGCTGACTTTGGATCCGGAGGTTGTGCAATAATGCCCATCATAGTGCAAACTATTTTTGTCGCGAGGTTATAAAGTATTTAGGTTCAGTATGATAGTGAACGTCTTGCGTAAAGTTCAAACTTTCCGAAGACGACTTCACGGGTGATGGAAGAGATCAATTAATAAATTAGTACAAAACTGCCACACATTTGCCTTATTTTGAATGTTTTGTATTAATGGTATTTACTTAGAACAAAATTTATAAAATGCGTATTATTGTGATTATTATTATTATTACTTTTTATTAAAAGTGCTTTATTAAAGAATAGTAATATATATTTTATCAACATAATATTTTAAATAAATTTTATACTACAATAAAATATAAATATTGTTTTATTTTCACTGTTTCTTCTTTACAATATATATATATCGTCATTCAAGTGATGTAATTGTGACCTTGACCATGATCCATCTTTTCTCCATGTACCACCTCGTTTAACCTTTGGAACGCCGAACCTCCATCAATTTAATACCTAATTTGTGCGCGGCCCACCCAAATCTATTTTCGTAATAACTTACTTCAATTTTGCAAAATGATGTTTTTGTAAATTGAACTGTCTTACCGGATAATGTGTTTATATATTTACAAAAAACATATATATATATATCATCGCTGTGGAGTGAAAAATCACTAACTAACAAATTGACAGTTTTGAGATGGGTGTTTTGTGATTGCAATTTTAAATGTCTATTGAAAGGTGCTAATAAATGTTTTTTTTATTTTTTATAGTTATGGTTTTATAAAATAGTTTTTGAGTCTTAGAATGTAATAATGGCATAACCAGATCTTTAAATTACCTAAGTATATAAAAAAAAAATATGAAAAATACATTTAGTGATTTTTCGCAATACCAGTTTCTTGAGTATGTAGATTTTTATTTACATTTAGTGATTTTTTCAAAATGTTTATAAAATCAGTTGCAAAATATCAATCATCGGTGGTGGCCCCTGATGCATTCACTGATGATTATATTGTTGAAGTGAAGTGTCCAATCAAAGAGAGTACTATGAAAAAGGCCTCAGGCTATATTTCCTATCTTAAGGCCATCCACCGGCTAAAATTTTAACGAAATCACGCGCTCCTTATGCAGGTGGCGACAAGGTTGAAAATCCCACTGTACATCGGCCGCATGTTTGGATTTTAGCCAAAAAAACGTCACCAAAATGCCTGTTTTATTCAATTCTGTAAAGCTCAGACCTAATTATTAAAATGTTTTACGGTCATATTCTAAAAACCTTCATTTACCACAATCAGCAATACGAAAATATGGGAAAATGTGTTCATAAGTAGGAGATTTTGCGCTTTAAACATTTTTTTAATGTCTCATAGTTTATTTTTTTCTAAGCTTATAAAAAGACATATCAAAAAAGTGCACGGTTAAATGATAGGCCAAGGTGTGATCTACTTGCAGTATTTAATTCAATCACCTATGATATTTCTAGGCCAACAAATTTTCAAACCGAAAACACACGATTTTGCATTACTTCCCATTGCATCGGCTTAATGAAATAAATACACAGGTTGACATAATGTACTATTTTTTTTATTTACATTATTTGAAATAAGTCACCTATTGACTTTTCTACACTCGCTTCTTTATTATCAACATAATATGTTCATCCCATCCATCCACCATTATAACCGCATAATGCAATTTGTCCATTTGGTTAGCCAATCAGATTAGTCCAAAAAGCATTACGTCAAAGAGATGAACTTAACAAACCAACTTGATGTGCAACTTTATTGCCTCGTCGTACGCAAAGCTATAATGGAGCTAAGTTTTTTGACGAAACGTATGTTGTAACTTGAACATATGAAGCATCATAACCGCATCATAAACTCGTACGTTCACACGAAGCGACAATGCTTGCAAGGGCAGGATCGGGCAACGTAAATAAATAACACAAATTGATTTATTACTTTTTATTTTATTTTTTTCTTATTTCTATATAATTACCTAGATTAAAAAACTGGCAATACATTAAAAAAAATTATTTGTAACATAGTTATTTTAATTTTTTTATTTATAACTTATTGAAGTTTGTAAACCTCATTGTAATATTTGAATCATTGAAGAAGATAATATTAACACATCCCAAATGAACCACGAAACCGAAAAACAACAGAAATTAAAAAGATTTCAGTCGCATCTGGGACTTGAACCCAGGACCTCTACCTATCCGGGGTAACCGCTTAACCAACTTAGCTAATGAGACCAGTATAATTTACGCCATTTACACTGATATCATACTTCATGTTCAAGATTTATTAATATTAAATTGTACTGGTCTCATTAGCTAAGTTGGTTAAGCGGTTACCCTGGATAGGTAGAGGTCCTAATAATTTTAAAATTAATTTTATGAGATGTAATATTTTTCGTACATCTCCTTATTCACCTCTGCCATTCGTCTGGATTTTGTCTTTTTTTAAAACTGATTTTTGGCTAATTAATGAATTTTTTTCGCACCCATAAATTATGTCCATTATTCCAATTTGTAAAAAATGATTTGATTTTGCGGGCAGAATTTTTTTTAATCGCTAAAATTTCAAAAAGAGGATATTTAATAAAAATGGTACAGAAAGTCTTAGAATATTAAAAAAAAAATTAAAAAGTGGTCTCATTTTTGTTTATTGGTTGGCTTGTCCCACTATGCGTAATGCCTGTGATGAGGTTACAATTTATAGAACTGGTTTTTCAGCTACCTAGTATATAGCGAGATGGATTACACCTTACAATAGCGCCCCTGTATGTACAGAGCACGTACAGGGTAACTATATCGCTACTCGGTTGGGCAACGTTGTGAGGCGGTTTAAGGAGGGGTTGTGGGAAGGTATTTGTTAATGCGGGCTTTGAAGAGGCCCGAATTAAATGTTGGAGGAAAGACAGATGCCGGTAGCTCGTTCCACATACGAGCCGATTTAAATAAAAACGAGTTGGGGAAACGACCCATTCTCATGAAGCCGATATCAGCGTTAACGGGTGTTCCGCTCGTGTCCATCGAGTTTCACGCACGTGCAACGGCGCGGAAGGGATCGACGCTGCTAGCTCCTTCGAGCAGGCTTCATTGAAATATCTGGGTAACATACTCAGTATACCTACATTGCGTCTGTACATCAGAGATGGCAGTCGGTATGTAAACAACTGATTGTCAATCAATCGAACTGCCCTCCTTTGCACATTGGAATAGAGTATATATAATGACACTTCCAACGAATAATATCAGATGTGAAAATTCGTAACTTTGCATTAGAACTGTAGTAGTTATGATAATATGGTTTTCCAATTAAATAAATAGGGTAACAATTATTTTTGTAAACAATAATTATTAGCCTGAAACACTCATCCAAATTGAAAAAACCTTCTGAGAAAAGATAAATGTCGCCGACAGGACTCGAACCTGCACAAAAATCTTGTCTTAAAAACTTTAGTTTATCAATTAATAAATAAATAGGGGCTTATGCAAAATATCAAAAATAACGGCAGATTCCTTAAATCTCAAAAACTATGAAAATGTATACGGTAGAAATGTAACTATAAAAACCTCTAAGAAGAAGTTTCCATTTGCACATCCGACATTGTTCGTTGAAACCGTCGATATAATACCTACATGATAAGAAATAATTAAACTTAGTGAGGAATAGGTAAGTAATGATTTAATTTTTAAGAGAGGATTTAATTTTTGTGTTTCTAATGGTTGTGGGTAGAGTATACTTTTTTGACAAACACAAATTTTGAGAGCGACGCTATCGTTTAGAAGGTTTTAAATGACAACGCCAAGATGACTCAGGAAAATGAAAGTAAGTTTAAAAAAAACACAATTAACGGTCCAAGTGCATATTTTTCACTTTAACCAAACGATTTTCAAAAATTAGTGGTACTTTCCGATTCTATATCATATTCTAAAAAAAAATTACATAAAAACTTTTTTATTACTCAACACTTTGCAAGGATGTTAAATCAAAATAAAATAAAATCAAATTCAGAGATTAAAATTATAAATAAAAAAAAGGGTTAATATAATCGGACGGCCTCCATGGTCAAGGGGTAAGGTTCTCGACTAGTAATCCGAAGGTCGCGGGTTCAAATCCCGGCATGCGCAAATTCATTTTATTTGATTAATTTGTGCTGTTTCACAATTAATTCATTTAAAAATAATATGTCGTATATTTGCCCACGTTCCAGAGTGGAAAATACTCTCAGTATCGCCCTGGTGAAAGACCACCATTCAGAATTGAAACGTTGCTTGAAAAGGCTTTTAACCTTAGTAAAAAAGAGTTTAAAAAAGTAACATGTCAAAACAATATATATTAACAAATACTTTTAAAACTCTACTTACTAAATGTTCTAACGAAAATTGAGTGTTCATTATTTTTCCGCCAGATCGGCGCAGCGCTTCTCTAAAACCCGTTCACTCTTTGTACAAATTAAAATGACGTCATTTGATGGATAAACTAACCCTCCACGATTTTTTTGTGCAATTAAAGAATTTTCTAAATGATACTTAAATCCCGTAAGAGCTGAAAGACATTTCTCACATTTAATTTTTTTATTTAGATATCGGACTACAAATCCACCGATATAAATTACACAGTTTTTTACATAAGTTTTTACAGTCATTATATCAAAAATGGTTGATGTATTAAAGATAAATAAATGTTCCACCTAATATTTTGTATGGTAGTGTCAGTAAATATAATGTAAAAGTAGCACTGTAGGATACCACTGAATGGAGTTCTTTAATCATTTTCTTTAAGTTTATTTATAGCAAAGCGCACTTAAAGTAAAATAACACAAAACTGCGCTATATAAATGCTTTGTTATTATTATTATTATTATAAGGCGGAAAATAAATGTGTTTATATTTTGATATACTTACAACATCTCTTTCTGAATTTAATGTAAGCGCCTGTTCTGACAAAGGCGGTTAGGTTCCATTTGAGGAGTTTGGAATTATCTGAAAATATTACCCTTATTAGTTTTGGCACAGATTGCAAAAATAAATAATAATGAATATATTAAAGATAAATAAAGTTTATACCTTAAATTCATAAATACCTTTTGTATAGCCAAGGGTTCTATTGAATTACATAGAGGCACCGCGAAATCCAGACCTTTGGAAGCGATGTGTCGAAGTTCTCAATTAAAAAATGAGCTGAGCAGATTGTACTGTGGTATTTTGGAATCCAATGTACTCTTCTCGTTGCATGGATCCATTTTTGAAGTCTTGCTTCATCCTTTGGAAATCTATAAATAGTTACATATATAAAAACAACCCATCTTTAGCACAGCCCTGATTTTTTCATGGTGGAAATACAAGGAATTCACAAAACACATTTTGTCACCATCTGTTTACCAACATTTAGCAATGCTAACATGAGAGCGAAAGAGACAAAGCTACTTTGAGATGCCCAAATGAAATTGGTAATTTGTATTCTCATAATTACGCAAAATTATTGTAAATGTAATATATTGAAAATGCATTAAAACTCAATTAAAACGGATGTTTATTACAATAATACAAATAGTGCAAGGGTTGTTTAAATATTGGCGAAGGTTCCGAGTTCTTTTATACAGTAGATTATTAAATATTTGAGATCAAAGTGAAAAAAACGAATTTCTTGATAAATACCTGCGAAAACTGTTTTTTTTGGTCCTTTAGTACTTCAGTTGAAGCACCCGATCACTGCACATATAGCCATAGCTTTTTTTTGTGGATATCACTCAATTCACGTAATTATTTCACTTTTATCGCTTTCTGACCGTCAACTTGCCTGACAGATATCACCGAAGTGAAGTTCGTGCGTTCAAAGAAATTGGCTTCATCGACTAACACCCTCCCACAAATGAATGTTTTGAACAAAAATTGTTTGTCTCTCTTTCTCATATGTTTATAGAACCGAGCATAAAGAGAGGGCCATATTTTGCGACTATGTCAACTGTTTGTATTATTTTTGGGGAAGATTAGAAAGGTCTCTAGGTATATTATTACTCTAAGCTTTTAACCGTGTTTGGTGACCAGATCTGAATAGCCAGGTATTTCCCCACCTTCCTCACCCCTTCTCCTTCCACTCCCAATACATTCAGCCTCACAACATTTCCCATTTGGGGATGCCATAGTCTCACTGGCTCCAGACGGTCGGGAGGAGTTGGGACTCCTGTGCGGTATTCATAAAAAAAATTGCCTTTTTTCTTTAAAATAAACTGTCAAACTCGAATGTGAACAAAATTTGAATGAAAATAACTAATTTCAAAGACATTGAGTAGCTTGGTGTTCCCATAGTAATGAGTCATTGATATGGTCTGTCTCGGCCCAGGAATTTCCCGGTGAGTGGGACATCGATCGATCATGTGTTATGTTTTTTAAAGATAAATAATAAAAAAAATTACAATGAAAAAAAAAAATGGTTCCACTTTATTATTTCTACATTTTATCGCCAAACTGTACTAAGTATTAAGTTTTCCATGAACACCAAGATAGGTATGCTATGTAAAGAAAATTCTCTTAATTTTAATATTTGTAGCTTTTATAATGATAAAGAAATGTAAAAAAACGTTATTATTAAGAGAGGGTGTTGAAGATTTTTACGACCAAAAATTTAAGAACTGTTATTGTTGCCGTTGTGTCCTAACCATTTCAAAACATTGAAAATTTAATTATTTTCGAATCGAATGCTTCGATTACCAGATAATCTTTTTCGATGCCCATTGGTGTTATAATATATATACACACACACACACATATATATAAATGAATGTTTGTCTATCATCGATTTTATCGAAAATTATTCGACCGGTTTCGCTGAAAATAGCACAGTTTGTTTTTGTTAGTGCCGGGAAGGTTTAGAGTTTGAATGAAATCCAATATGTATGATTGGTTAGCCACAGATTACATATTGAAAATAAAAGGGTTTGTTTGGGTTGAATATTTTCAAAATGTAAAACACAAGTACGTACCTACATAAGAACTTTTTTTATTTAGATATATTTTGAAAAAATAAATGTTCGGAATGAAATTTTTTTTTTCTCTGTTTAGAGATAATAATAGTCATCACAAGGCATTACAAAATAATCTCGAGCAAGGCCGGATACACATCAGCTATATAATATATAAATATGAATAACATTATTTTTTGGTCTAGGCGGGGTGGTATTTTTATTTGTCGTTTGGTAAAATGATCTCTCAATACACGAATGCTTCTAGCCACTCGTATGGTGTCAGTGATGTCATTTCCAGAAATATAGACATATAAAAGCAAAAAAAGAGTAGGTGGAAGGAAGTTCGCAGTTTGTGTGTTGTGGAAGAGTATTGTTTTTTAGTAATTTTATTATTTTCCGGACACTTTCAAGCAAAAAGTAAGAGCGATTCACTATTTACTAGATACATTAGTTCGCACTCATATTTTCAATGTCAAAAGAGTACGGCAGCATTCTGTCAGCGCGTTACATTATGTCAGATGGAATTTTTTCGTTTGTTTTATCAGCAAGTGTTTTCGGTTTGTCATGTTTTTATGTATTACTATATTTGATAACATGTTTTGCGTTTTAGCATCGAAAAGAACTGGAATGACACAATAAATATTAACGGTTTATAGTATTAATAGCCAAGCGATTCTGTAGCATTGACTTAAATGGGATCCTCCCGTGTTTCCATCGATCTCCACCTTGACCTATATCTGTTTACCCCATTTTTAGTTAGTACGTCGTTTGTTGTATGCCAGACATGTCAAATTATTTCTTTCCCTGATAATTTGTTGGGTATTTTTTCGTTTTCAAATATTCTCCTACCAGGTGATTCAGTAATATTAAGTTCGCCTAGGCCAGTTTCGGCGTCCGATCTATTTTTAATCTTGAAGGAGAGTTTTTATGTTTATTTGATATTAGCATTTCTGTAATGAAAACCTGCTGTTTTTTTGGCACAAGCCTCCTTGACTGATTCTAGTTTGCAATGTCTCTCTCGCTTAACTAGTGTTGATAAAGCTGTTAATGTCTAGATGATGAGCCTGTTGAGAAGTCAAAACATCTGTTTGTCATTTTGTGACCTTAATTATAAAATAGTCAGAACCATTTTTTTTAATGCATTAAACAAAATTGTACAAAATTGCATATCCTTTTGACCTCTAATTGCTGTGTTCTCAGTATTACACCTTCTAAAATGCTGCTATAAAAAGTACTAGGATTTAAAAGTTTAGCTGTTAACTTGAACTAGGCGGCTGTCGTATATGTTTCGGCGAGTATACGCGTGCGGGGATGTCGTGATTCCTGATGTTTCACTAAAACACATACACTGTGTTAAAGCGCCATGTTGAAAAGGTCAGCATTGTAAAGGTTAAATATAATATCCTCACCGTTCAGACAAAATTCACCAACTCTGAAAAGGGGAGTTTTGAGTTGAGTATGTCACTCGAAGCGTAAAATTATAAGTCACTACGGTGCATTAGTTAGTAAAATGTTGCTTATATCCGAATTATAAAACAGTAATTTATTTTTTACAGTTTCCCACACAGGGAAATTATTTCCCTCAGAGCCTATGCCATCTTTGGGGATGCTGTGTGGAGGGTCTTTTAGAGGATAGGAAGGAGTGAACTTGGGTCTTGAAGAGACCCATGTTGTAGGAGGTAGGAAACACAGAGGCCGGCAGATCATTCCACAGCTGAGCTGTTGAACACAAGAACAAGTCATAGAAGCAGCCCATTCTCATGTGATAAATGTCAACCGTGTACGCGCATTTATAAATGTCAACCGTGTAAGTTGGGCGCGCGTTTGGTGTGTTTTCCGACTGCACCGGTGTCGAAGGGATCAATGACACTAGTTCCTCAGAGCATCTTCCTGGTAGAACAAGGACAGCATTCCCACCTGACATCTGTGCTCCAAAGATTACAATCCGTTTCTTAAGCTAGGCGAATCTATCAAACGGACCACCCGTTTCTGCACAGAGTCAAGGTTTTTTTTTTTTAGATATTTTGGGGCTACGGACAGATGTGGAAGCCAAATCCTACAGAGGGGCGCACTTGCAATTTGTACAGGGTCAGCAGTTGTGTACTATTAAAGTATCTGGGGGTCTGTACAATATGCCCAGCTTCAGCCAGGCTAACTTTATTATAATTTATCTTTCATTTTCAAATTTTCAAATCACAATATCTCACAATGATGTTTTTAGGGTTGGTGACTTGCCTCAACGGTGACAATGTAATATACGTATGTACAAACTAGCTTTTTGTAGTTACATTCTTGTATTTCTAGCCTTACGACAAGTTATATCTGCCTTGCTTGCAACATGACATAACTTTTAAAGTTGTTATAAAGTTGCGTGTTTTTCAGTAGGTATTCAAAATATTACAGATTTAAAAAATTAAGGAGGCTTAAAATAGGTTTATTCCAGAGATTCCTTTATTTCACAGAATTATGTTAGGTTATTAGGTTTATTCCAGAGATTTCTTTATTTCACAGAATAATGACTTCTGGCGTCATCCTTTCCTATAATTATTATGTCACAGCACATTACTAATTCATGGTTATATCCCACACACACACAGAGACTACTAAAATTGTGTCATAATAGTCCATACCTACCTACCTACACGATTCATATATTTAAGGCAAAAAAGAGGTCATCAAGAGCAATCAAATAAATAATTTTTATTTTTCCTGCATTCTTGTTACAAAAACTTGTACTTCAATTATTGGACATGACCGGCAATAACTAATAACACTCTTGAATTAAACATTATGTGATGACACAAAGTGATTTTAATTGAAGAAGTAATTAAACATGTGGATCTCTCCACGCTTCGTTCCAATACGTCCGCCGAAACGTACGTCCAAATACAGGGACCTGCAGTCCGAAGGCTCAGATCTCCCTTCAGTCCGACGCGTAGGTTTTTCTCAGCGATCGGCGTGCTATGCCTTTGTACGTAAGCGTTTGAGCGCGGAACGCGCATTTGTTTTTTTTGTTGCTTCTGGCAATGAAAAAAACAAATGAATGCTTATGGAAAATCAAAAGCAAAAAATAGAAACTTAAAAATCAGTTGTAGTTAATTTTTGAACAACACATTATAAGTTAACTATCTAAATTTGCACTGTTCATATGTAACAGGGTGGCCACAGACCTGGAAAACCGGGAAAACCGGGAATTATCAGGGAATTTTACCGAACCGGGAATTATCAGGGAAATGTCAGGGAATTTCAAAATATTTTTAGAATATCAGGGAATTCCAATAATAAGACGATATTCGTTATTTTGCGATTTGTTAAGTCCCTAAGTTGTGTTTTATTACTGTTACTAGACTACCGGCGTGTGTAATAAAAGATATGCCGACAAAGACAAACTAGATAGGTAGGTCTTTTTTTATTATTATTTTCGTAAATAGCCCTTGCAACATGTCAATAACCACCCGCCTTGGTTTATCCCCTATACTATTCTAGTAGGTGCGAAATCTGTAAAGAAAAAGCTAGCAAAATTTCGCGGTCGATATATGTCACAGCCGGCCTTTCAAATTCAGATAGTTAATGCAAATTCGTAAAAATAAGAATTGATTTTCGCGCTGAATCCTGTCGCGGCCGACCCTTTAAATTCAGTTAGGTATTCGAACTATATTCGTAAAAATATGGTAAATTTACGCCTAAATCGAAAATTTCGCAGCCGATTTCAGATGCAGTCGGTCCTTTAAATTTAGATATTCAAAGTAAATTCGTAAAAATACGATACATTTCCGTGTAAATCGAAAAACCGCGGCCGAAATCTGTTGCCGCCGGCATTTCAAATTCAGATATTCGAAGAATGTTTGTAAATATATAACATATTTCTGCGTAAATCGGAATTACGCAGCGAATTATCATCGGGGCCATCCCTTTTATTTCAGATATGCGATGTACATTGGTAAAAATACGATATATTTCCGCCTAGTTTAATAAAAATAAATTACGAATTAACGAATTTCGAATTAAAAAACACATTTTGGTAAATAATCCATAAGCCGCCACGTTTTTAATAGGCATAGATTTTGGAAATTACACTTAGTTTCAACTTAATCATAAATAAACTTCTAAGTTGGGGCTGATGAAAAAATATGCACATTATATCATCACTACAGGATGAATTTTTGTATGAATTTTTTTTATGAAATAAAAATTAAAGTGCCCGTTTTTTCACTTCCCCCTACTGAAATCGATGTTGTATGTTGAAATTAAGTTGAAACGAAGTTTAATTTCCAAAATCGGTGCCTATTAAAAACGTGGCGGCTTATGGATTAATTAATCACATTTTGGATGAAAAAATTTTCTCCGGTATTTTTTTTGTTAAAAATTTCGAATTACGAATTTTTTCGAATTATCGTGGTTCGAATTTTCGTGGTTCGAATTAACGGGGTTCTACTTTATCAAGCGCATTTAAGCAATGCACAAATCGAGCCTTTTCTGGCATAGATGAAAATCGCGTTTCAAAAATATTTTTTTTAACGATATTCCCTTATATCAAATAAAACATATCAGGGAAAAATGTAGAAACTGCCCTGGAAAACCTGGAATTATCAGGGAGTTTTGAAATCCCTTTTTTGTGGCCACCCTGATGTAAGTAATTTATAATCTTCTGGTTAATTGTGTTGACTGTAACTATCTTATTATCTCTATGGTCAAAACTTTAAAACCATACGACGTATCTCGTGTCAGGCAACATTTTGCTACAATCTCGCGAGAAATCTCTTTACACGTACACTCCCACGCGGAGATCAGTCGATTAATGGATCAGCGCGCCTGCTGAAATGTGGTGACTTTTTTTTAACTCAAACTTAATGTTTCGGCCGGCAGACCGACCTGACATATCGGCGGGCAGATCAGCGGGTGCTTTGGAGCGAAGACCGAGAAACGTATGCGAAAATGTACTCGTATATGTGGGAGACTGGAAATATTTTGTTTATCATTGTTCCTTTTGATAGCAGTTGAGAAATTTTTGTAGGTCCATCAAATTGTACAATTAAAAATGATTCTTTTTGCAAAAATAGTTATATACACCTTTGAAAGGTGATAAAAAATCACAAATAACATAGTTATATATAGATTAAACATAGTTTATTAAGATATTGGTAATTGGAGTTATAAAATAGTTTTAAAAAAAAGGTTACGAGTAGGTACATAATATAGTTATAACATAATAACCTTTTAGTTCTGCTCCTGGGAAGAAACAGAAGCCTGTGTGGGCGGCCTCGCGTGATATTATCAGGGACATAGAAACCTTCTTCAGTCAGGATGATAGGTATTAATAATACATCATTCAATTAACATCACAACACCCAGACTGGCAGTACACAAAGATAAATGTCAATATATAGTGCCTCTGCGGTGGGAATAGAAGCCTCGACCTTCCAATTCAAAATCAAATGCGTACATCACTGTGCTAAGGAGACGCCACTTGGGAGGTATGAGCTTAAAATTCTGGTGTATTTGCGTACAAATTTTTAAGAAAGCGTCCTCGTGAAATCAAATTGTATTTTTCGAAAATAAAACATAGTTTATAAGCCTTTTCTGTTCTTTAAATTATTAATTGATGATCCTTTGATAGTGTGAATAGTAAATTTGTTTATATTTTGTCAGAAAGTATGTTTTTTTTGTAGTTTTAAAAAGATACATTGGTTTATAGGTTGAAATTATTAGTTTAACGATTTGTCACTCAGAATTGTTCTAGAAAACATTGAATTACAATTTTTATAGATTTTTTTTAAATTTCTTCATCATCCATTGTTGACTTTATATGGATTTAATAATAAAAAATTTAAACATAAAATATATAATACATATAAAAGGGTGTAAGCTACTCAATGAATAGAATGGTGAGATAATTTGGCAAGGAAGAAGGGTTTTACCTTTGACTTAAAAGTTTCTCTTTAATAAATTTTGTAATTATTTATGGATTAAGATGAAAATAATCTAAATTGTTAACCATCCTTAATTGTTTATAATATATATATTGGGAGTATGCATTAATTTGTGCGTTTTTTTTCGAAAATTAAGGCTTTATTGTAAAAAATGGTTATACATTCAATGTTCAAAGTATTGTCCATGGGAAGCTACAACATTTGTCCATCTTTCTGGCAGTTTCTGGATTCCATCCCTAAAGAACTTCTCCAGCTTGGCGGCCAAGAACGAATCGAACCAATTTTTGATAACCTGTTCCGAAGTGAAGCGTATTCCGGTGAGGGCATTCTGCATTGATCTGAACAAGTAGTAATCAGAAGGGGCCATGTCTGGGCTATAAGGCGGGTGAGGTAGAACTTCCCACCCACTGTTTTCCAATTAGTTTTTAATCGGTCTTGCAACATGTGGCCGAGCGTTGTCATGGTGAAGAATTATGGATTCGTGTCTAGTCGCATATTCTGCTCGTTTTTCCACGATCGCTCTCTTCAAACTAATCAATTGTGTTCGGTAGAGGTCCCCTTTGATCGTCTGATTTCAACAGTTCATAATACAACACACCCTTGTGATCCCACCAAATACAGAGCATTACCTTGGCGCCATGGATATTCGGCTTTGCCGTGGATGTTGATGGTTGGCTGGGCTTCACATACGATTTCTTGCGCTTGGGGTTATCGTAATGAATCCATTTTCATCACCAGTGACAATCCGATGCAAAAATGATTTGTTTTGTGGCGTTCAAGCAACATTTCCGACATGCAGAATCGGCGTTCGACGTCTTTTGGCTTCAATTCACACGGCACCCAATTTCCAAGCTTTTGGATGAATCCCAATGCTTTTAAACGTCTGGAAATGGTTGCTTGATCAATTCCCAATGATTTTGCAAGTTCTTCTTGCGTTTGGCACGCATCTTCATCGAGCAATGCCTCCAATTCTTCATCTTCAAACTTTTTTGGCTGTCCGGGTCGTTCTTCATCTTCTAAGTCGAAATTGCCACCTTTAAACCGTGCAAACCACTTTTGGCACGTCCGATCAGCTAGAGCATGGTCACCATAAACCTTCACTAAAATACGATGACTTTCGGTAGCACTTTTCTTCATGTTAAAGTAATGAAGAAGAGCTCCCCGCAAAAACACTTTATCTGGCACAAAGTTCGACATTTTCAAATGAATAGAAAAAATTGTTGTTTACGCTTCAACCAAATGATATATACTGAAAAAGATGCGCAATGACAGTAGCTTTCAAATGAATATAGTCACGGATGAACACGACGCGAAATAGTACTAGTAACGCCCTCTCTTAGAAAACCGCACGAATTAATGCATACTCCCAATATATATTTGATATAATTTATTTTTTTTAAAACTCATTCTAAAACATTTTGTTTCTCTTGTAAAATGTTTGATTTCGGGGGTTACTGCCTTTTTCGTGAACACAGTCAATATGTAAATACTTTATTTATCATCAAATTTATGAATTGATAATATGACATCAATCTTCTTTGTGAAATTTAAAGTTCAACAGAAGAGTTTATCAAAGAGAATTCTCATGAATTATGTACATGAAATTTACTCGATTAGAAGTTATTTACTGACCTTAACCATTTGAGTGTTATCTTTGTTTTTAATTTAATATAACGGTATGCTTGTTTTATGGTCGTATGAAGTCATTGTAAATGGCTTAATAAACTAAAAACCTATTGGAGTAATATGAAGAGTGTAAGGGAAAAACATTGATATTGAACGGACTGTACCGAGTCTTATTAAAGTACTAAGGGCCATTGTTACCAATCAAACTTATCGACCCTTCAGTTACTAATTTGGCCTATGCCATGTCCAAACGCACAATCCCGCTGCTTCCAATGCGGCCTAGCTTAACTTACGCCGATCTTTACACCAAAGTTAGGCCATGCATAGAATAATCTCGGAGTACCGAGGAAGTTAGAAGTACGTATATTTGGATTCATATCTCATAGGGAGTGATTGAAAAAATCACAAATTATTAAATATGGGAAGTGGCATTAAATATAATATTATATTGATAGTGATGCAGATCAAATACAATAATTTTGCTATATACAGAGTTAGAATTGATAAGAATACTGAAAATGGTGATTTTTAAACATTGCATGCCAATGTTTTTTTTTTTTTTTAACTACTTTCAAATGTCGGTGTCTTGTTTTGGAACCAAAAGAAGGGAATCTTTTTTGTCGCCTGCACTGAGTCAAAGTTATTGCTTTCTTTAGTTAATGTTAATTAAATACTAACGGTTTTAATTTTGATGGCAATTTAATGTTTTTTTAATTAATTTATTTTATTTAAAAAAAAAGTATTCTATTAATTTCTGACAATCTGTATGTTGATGGTCCAGTGTTAAACTGCATCAAGTCAAAATCTGTTGTTTTGAGATAATCAATATTTTGTATATTCGCGTATGTCTAAATATGTATGCAAAAATGTCAAATTTTATTTGTTCTCACCCTTTTTTCTGTCCGAAATTGAAGTGCATGGGGCAGTGGTCTGTTAACTACTCGGGTCACGTAGTGGCGTCTTTGCCACGAAATATAAAAATAGACAACACCATGTTTCCTCTTTGCATTTAAAAATTTATCATTGACTCTCCTGAATATTTTAAATAATTCTATAAAACAACATTTAGTATTTGAAAAGTATAAATCAAAGTTTGCCAATTTGTTAATAAGTTTGTTTTATATGAAACGAAAAAAGTGTAGTGACAATAACCTTTATAATACGTTTATATAATGAAATATGTTAGCTTCGTATAAAGCGGTATTTACAGCTTACAAGAGAAAAACCGTCGGTAAGCAATTTAAAAACAGTCTATGGTTACGTTAAAAATTTTAATATAGTCGAAATTAGTTACATCTTTCATGGCAATAGTGAGTTCACGACTATAATGAGCGCTTACCCCAATGTTTTGGTTCAGGTTTATTTTCATACAATCGTTGGCTGTTATAACGAGGATGTTTCGCTGATATACCGTACAAATAATTTTGTCATCACAATTTCTAAATACTCTTACATACATAGATCGTTGGTCTGAAAAAAATCCTCAACAGATAAAGATAAACAATAACAGATAAAGGTGGCGACATAGCGAGGCGGCGAGCGGGACGGTGGCTAGTGGGAATTTCCAAATCCCGTCAGGGACGGATAAATATTTTAATGGTACTACCTGTGTAAGAATGTTGGTAATGAGAAACCCCTTTTATTCCCCTTTTACATCTTTTGTATTACTACTCATCGCCAATTTTGTTTTAAAAATAAATTTAAATGTACTAGTACCTACATCCCTACATAGGGCAAGTTTATGACAGTGATGCACAACATTTTTTTCAGAAGGGCTGCTTTGTCTTTATCAAACGCGGATCGCGACCTACAAGTGTTTTTTTTTAGTGGGGATGGGGTTGAGAGCGAAATTCGTGATTTCATATTTTTAATTTTCATGTGATGCAAACTGATTCTTTATATTTTGTTCCATCTAAAACGGCGGTATGGATTAATAAAAACTCAATAAATAAATTAAAAAAACTAGGGTTTTTAAGAATTACCAAAAACATTTTGTTTTTCTCTCCAGTCAAGTGGGCCTTATGAAATTGCAGGCACGACTTGAGCCGCTGCCAAGTAAATTTTTACAATCTAAACCAGTAACAATCGCTCAAGCTAGTGATTTATGACAAGTGAGGGTTTACAACCGAAACAATACGTGCGAGCTAGCGATAATATGATGGACAATTTACTGATATTTTTCGTGAAAGCCTTGAAGCAGGTGATGAGATTTATAATGTGTTGAATGTTTTGAGGGGGAAATTGAGAAGCATAGAAGCGAAATCTTTCAAAACAATCATTGATTATTTTGTCAATAAAAGTGTATATTTTTTATTTAATTGGTAATACTTGTATTTTGAAAATATATCGTACATTTGCGAATATATTTTATAGTAGAGGTAGGTAGGTAGGTACATACGATTTTAAAAAAACCTCTTTCTGATATAACAAGTAATGGCTATGAGGAGCAGATTTAGTCGGTCCCCTCATGTTCGTTATAGCAAAGTTTGACTGTATTTTTAATTGCATACGTCTGTTTATAATATTAAAATCTAAAATAGTCTTTTATCTGCTTTAAACAGAATTTTATTTTAGAATATGTTAAAAAAACAGCGAATCTCTTTGAAATTGAATGTCAATCGGAATATTTCCGAATAAATCTATAATTGACATGATACATAATATATTATCTAGACTTGATATGATAATATATATTGTCTACACCCGAGTGGTTAAATGGAAATAATTCGAAATAGATTTGTATAAAACTGGGTACATTTGAATGTTTGAATATATTCAAACTGGGTTTTCGGCTCTCAAGGAGTCAAACCTTTCCATTGATTTTATTTCTATTTAAAACTGGCAATAGCGCCTTTTGGCGAATACTTTGATACCCATATTGTAATTTATGGTTTTAGGACTTGTTGCAGTTTAATACTGGGCCATTGATATATCTGGTGACCAATGTACATTAATCCCCTAAAACATTATTATGAGTCATCACTAAGCTCTAGCTGCACTCAAAAAGACTCTTAGCAGAGTGCACTTAACATTTACCTCCATTATTCATCACTAGCTGGATTGACGTACGCTTATACATAATGCGCAGACTGAAATATCTTACCCTCGATTTGGTTTTTATTCACTACCAAATTATATCAACAAAGTGCTTGATATATTTCTGATTTTTGTTAAAATATTATCCAAAAATTATTTTTGTAGTTTCATTCAGTCAATCTTCATTACCATGTATGTATTCAATAGATATTTAGTCAATCTTCATTACCATTTAGTCAAACTTCATTACCATTTTGTCAATCTTCATTACCATTTTGTCAATCTTCATTACCATTTAGTCAAACTTCATTACCATTTTGTCAATCTTCATTACCATTTTGTCAATCTTCATTACCATTTAGTCAATCTTCATTACCATTTAGTCAATAGACATTTAGTCATTCTTCATTATCATGTAGTCAATAGACATTTAGTCAATCTTCATTACCATTTAGTTAATCTTCACTACCATTTTGAAAACATCTGAATGGCGCTGTACATTTTTTTTCCAAAGCTCTTATCTTATCATTAACTATAGTGTTGTGAAGCTGGTCCCTGACAAGGAAGTTTTACACTTAGCCCCGTTATTATTTTAAGTCAAGAACTATTTGAATTTGCTGCTAGCGGCTTGCGTCTTGTTAAAATGGTTGCGTTCGGTGGGGGCGGGGTTTGTGAGCCCGGTGGAGTGGGTCGGCTCAAGCGACAGAGAGAAAGGGGTCTTCAGTTTTGGGCGCATTTCGTTAATGGTTCATTCTTCTGGCACTGCCAATTACAGTCGAACTAGGTTATAACGATCACAGTAATAGCGAGTTCACGGCTATAATGAGCAATTACCAAATGATATTTTGGTTCAGACTTATTTTCATACAATCGTTGACTGTTACAACGAGGATGCGTCACTGGTATACCGTACAAATAAATTTGTCAACACAATTTCTAAATACAAACATGGACCATACAGCGCCTTTCATATGATTTTTTAACATACGCGCGCTATACAAATTATCAAATAATAATTTTTATTATCGTAGGGTCTGAAAAAAAACAATTTTTATAGTAATTAAGTAATAACAGACAGAGATGTTGGCTTATCGGCGGGGCGGCGGTAGCGGTGGCTGGCGGACGGATTAATATTTTTTTTGAGCCTACCTGGGTAACAATGTCGGTAATATGAAACATTCCTATTCATTTTTTTTATTTATTTTATTTTACCAAAGAAAAAATACAATGCAAAAAGTCCCGATAAACTACTTTTTTGTAGTTTTTCTAACGGAGCTTGTTATTTAAAACTTAAAATTTACAGACTAGGTTACAAAATATGTAAAATAAAAACATAAAAAACATATGTAACAAACAAGCTTAAAACAGTCACTATGTAAAATTGTCATATGACATCTGCAATTCATGCGAATATTGGGCTTTGCAATTTTGTTCCCTTTTTTACATCTCTCTTGTATTACTGCTTATCGTCAATTTTGTTTTAAAACGCAACAAATATCTCGGGATCGAGCTGGCGGGTTTATATAAATATTGTTTGATTTTTAGTAATCTTGAGTAAGTTAAAGTAATTAAATTACAAACCGGATCGGACTGATCCGCTTTGTAATAATAGACAATTTATTATTATAACTTATGGCTAACAGATTGCATTCACCAGTTCATCGATCTGTAATACCAAACTAAACCAAACAACCAATGCATTTGACCAATGAATGTGATGCCACGTTAAAATATACATGTTATTAATTTTATGCGTAGGGAGATAATATTATACAGGACCATACTTACCTGGCAGGTCACTTGAGGTTATCACTTTTTTTCAGCGAAATTTGTATATAATTCTGCACGCAGATGACATAATATTGGAGAAAACATGTTATTGGAAATACTATTTAATGCCGTTTCACATTTTTAGGAAAGGAAAAGTAAATATTAAAATGGGTGGTTGCAGTACAGACTTACCTTCACCTTACAGATTTACCTTCCTAAAAAAATGTGATTCATCGTTCGATAAGAAAAAACGTTTAGCTAAAAACTTTTAAAATATCCTATTACTTATTTATTTATAATTTTTTTTTACATGTTGGTCATAGTCATCATTATTGTAAATACATCATGCAAGTATAATGCAATACCTATAAGCCCCAAACTTACTTAAGTTGGACTGTTTCAAACTCTCATCACATTAAAATATATATAACCCTTAATATCCCACTAAAATATACCACCCACGGACGAATACATTTTAAATACTATGCAATTAAACTGTATAATCACACGCTTACATCTTTAAAACAAACAAGAGGGAATATTCCGACATACTTAATAAAACTTAATATCTCGATCTGGATAAAATCAAAAGGAACAGATTTTTTCCATAGCTTAATTACACCAAATCAAACATAATAACATTTAAATTAAATATAAATAATTAATTTGCATTTTTGTCTTTTTTACAATTTTTTTAGTTTATTTTTATCATTCTTAAATATAATTGTACAGCCATTTCACAATAACACTATATCATAAATACGTGAACACTTCAGTACAGGTTCTCCTAGTGAGGCATTCACGATACGTTATTATTTATTAATAATTTACAGTACCTACGTTTCATTCTGTATAATAATTGCTTATATTATGAAAATGGTCTGTAAATAAATAGAAATTAATAAATAATAAAATTTGATCCATCAAATCGATGGTCAGCGCCATTTTGAATTTATGACATTTGAACGGTCCTCATTAAATGCCAATTCTCAGTCAAATTGTGACCAACTGTTAAACGTTTCAAAATTTGGTGAGAGGTGAAGAGAAGTTAAGAGATGAAACAACCCAACCTTCGCCAGCGTACATACTTTTTATTGCGATTGATATGTATGTACATATGAATTTACTATTATTTAGGTGGTGGTATTATTGTGCGAGCACTGCGATTTTTTAATTTGTTTCTTGCTTCCTCAGCGATGATCTCGCTCAGTAATTTAATAAGATATTATTTAATTTCAGATCAGAAGTGATTAGCTTTTGCAGCTTTTTAAGCCATTGAATAAAACTGAAACAGGTAAATATTATGTTATTTTGGTTATTGAAGTCATAAGTGATTTCGTTTTAATCAAATGAAACAATGAAATTTTGTTTTAATGACTTTTATTTTTCACCGTTTTCAACTGTTCCATCATCCAGGCTAAATATATACTAGACATTATTACAAAATTATGGTAGAACATACATAATAGGTGTCATAGTGATGGTGGGGATTAGTAAGCTGCTGTTCTAAATGACGATTTTTCTTGTCAAACACAACTACTTAGAAAAATCGAAAATATGAAATCCACGGTGACATCTATTGGAATGTCCAATAGGAATTATCCAAGAAACAAAGAAAAGAATCAAGGTATCAGTGTAAACAACGCAAAGTAGCTCTCTGCATTGAACCTTGTTTTGATAAGTACCACACGACAGAAGTCTATTAAAATTTATTTATTATTATTATTAATTTTTTCATGATTTGAAGTATTTAACTTAGATTAAAATAATTACTAATTTTCTTTTATTAAAAATATTTTTTTTGTTTATGTAAAATTAAAAATTTGTGACAACCCTGGACATTTTGTGAAAATTTTGTTTTGTTTTTCTGGGTGTACGGCGACACAAACGACATACAAATATGTATATTTTTTAAGTCTTCAATATATATTTTTAATATACTTCAGAAAAGCATTATTTTATTAATTTTTTTTGCTGCAAAATTTGCGGCCTGCCTGTACATCCACACCAAATACCTTCCGGCATTTAAAGAGTTAAGTGTCACTTGCAGGCAATAAAAATGAGTGCATTGACAATTCCTTGAATTAGCACAGTCATATTATTGGTGCGACAATATTGTTTTCTGAAGCCCAATGACAATGACATTCGATCTGATGAACTCTACTTGCAGCATATTCGTCAATGTTGTTGTTAGTCAATATCATAACACCCAGACCAAAAATGCAACTAATGCACCGTGCAAAATCCACACTGTTATAATTTAACTCTTCTTTGAAAGGAATAAAATTTGCACATTAGAGATTTGAAGTATAGCATATAGACTTATGTCTAATCGTACTTGATCGGATGTACAGATGGAACCACTTTGTGGCAAAAATGGACATTAAACAAATCCCGGTGCACAACCTGTAGCATTACAAACAGTTACAGAATTTGTGAACCATTTTTTTTGTTATCAAATTAAATTAAAAGATACGCAAATGGGGAGGGTTTGTTAGATTAATTACCTATTTGTAGCTGGATTTTACATCGAGTATGTGTGTCAAATGAGTTGAACAAGTGCAAACAAATAGTATCAAGCAATAATTGAACCTGAATGGATATGTCCGGATATATTGTTACAGTCATATTCGATTTCATTCAGTTTATTTTGCCCTTTTGACTGCTTAATTATTTTATCGAAGAAAGCGATCACTTTATGGCTTGACATTATAATTTAAATGAAAGATTTTTTTGTTCGGTCGATAATGCATAAATATAAATAAAATAAAGTCGTTTAAAACAAAAAAAAAATCTTTCATTTAAAGCTTAATTATTTATTTGCTACTCGTCAACTGCCTCGTGCGCTAGCTCGGCCTTGTCTACACGAAACTCCTAAAGAATACTTTGGTTTGTCGTCCATCCGCTCGGCAATTTGTGGTCCTTATTTTTCTAGTTGCTAATCTATTTTTAATATTAACAGGATGAATAAGTCAGGCTCCAACCCACCAAACTACGGGTTCATGGTCCCCGCCCCGGCTGCTCCCCCGAGTTATGCTCAGGCTGTGGGAGGTGTGGGGCCCTCCAGTCCATATGTGCCTCCTCCCACTACAGGTAAGAACTACTTGACCCTCTACTTTTTCTTTAGTTGTTGTCTCATTGTCCAAGACGTTCCTGTGATATTTGATCAGTCTAACGCATCGGCGATCTTCCTCCGCTTCTCTTGCCTTTGCACTTTGCCAGTGCTCATTATGGCCAGCAAAGTGTCCAAAATATCTTAGGATATGCTCTAGTCAGACTGATCATCCATTAACTACCTAACTAACCATTTCTCCAAAGGGTTAGGCAAAGAAGATTCACTTGATGCATCATCTCAGAGCTTGGATGTTTTTAGCAAATAAAGATCTCGTGTTTAACTGTAGGAAAACATGAAAAGGTCGATTTTGGTAATTTGTGGTTTGGACGCTTTCTGCATAATGAGGTCAAATTATAATATGTATATTTAATCATTGAAGAAGATAATATTAACAAATCCCAAAATGAACCACGAAACCGAAAAAACAACAGAAATTAAAAAGATTTCAGTCGCATCTGGGAATCGAACCTAGGACCTCTACCTATCTGGGGTAACCGCTTAACCAACTAAGCTAATGAGACCAGTTCAATTTACACCGATATCATACTTCAAGTTCAAGACTTGTTAATATTATCCTCCATTTTTATAAATCCCATATTATTGGCTGCTATCCTTATGATGATGGATAGGTAGAGGTCCTGGGTTCGAGTCCCAGATGCGACTGAAATCTGTTTAATTTCTGTTGTTTTTTCGTGGTTCATTTTAGGATTTGATAATATTATCTTCTTCAATGATTAAATATTACAATGAGGTTTACAAACTTCAATAAGTTATAAAAAATAAATTGAATATAATATGTATGTATGAAATGAGACGAAAATTGATTACATTTTTAGAACTTGCGATCGCTGAGGGACCCCTATATGGCCTATGTCAGCTTTGGCGTTGCTGTTAAGAGGATAAAACTCGTATTATTTTCCTTATCGTATTGCATTTCAACGTTTTTATTTTATTTGTCTGTGTTATTTTTCTTATGATGATAAATATGAATGATTATGTATTAACATGATGATAATACATGTATATAACGTGATAATAAGGAAAATAATAGAGTCAAATTATAAATGTGAGAATCTGTTTCCTTTATTATGCAATGTGTAAGTCCAGTCCATTCGAAAAAAAAAATCAATGTTTACTTAACTTAAATAACAGTATTTTTATTTTTTATAAAGGTCGTTTTCATAGTTAAATTAATTCTCAAAGTAATTTTTTTTTTGAAGTCCACAAAAACGGCTGGAATCTGAGCGGTGACTTTGTGACACAGCACACAAGCGTCATACGGTAACACAGAAAGAATTTAGGCACGAACAACCATGTTACATCGTTCCATTAGTACCAACGAAACAGGTCGTTTTGATGAGATGGTTTTTTATGCACTATTTAACAATTTATAATTTCGTTGTATTTATTTATATATTATAAAACTTATATATTCAGAATCGGCATTTGTTGATATATAGTTTTTAATCTTTAATATTTTTCACTGGAGTCAATTTTTATGTACATATATTTAAGGATTGCTTCACTCTCCCAGTCCCGCTGTATTAACCTCCGGACTGCGTTAAAATGTATGGGTGATGTAACCTCTATATGGTGATTATACTCCTTTTTTGCTCATAAATGAAAAAAATTATTAAATAAGCAACTAGGTTCGTAATAGCCTCGCCGCTCGCCAGTCTCACTCGGTCTGGTGGTTTAGAAAAGAAATAAAATATATATTTAATAAATTGTGAGAAACTGTTACAAACCTAATAGCCTCTTTAACATTTTTTCATTTATGCGAAAAAAGGAGCAAAATCACATGTTGGTTATCTAACACTTATTTTTTAAATTTTCGATATCTGTAATTTATTAAGAATGTATTTCACAGAACATTTATTAAAATGTACGAAAAAACCCAATTCCGCCAACGCGGGCCACTAGAGACGCTAGTCATGTTGCCACCTCAATGTATGGGAAATATTAGGAGCTGGAGGTATTGTCATATTTCTACAGTATTCGCAATACAGCGAGGACTCAAACCTAGAAATGAACTTAGTCGGCTCCCGCGTCAGAGCCGAGGGAATTTAGTCGGCTTCCGCGCCAGAGCCGAGCGCGTTGATATGACTTAAGTCGCTTACCGCAGGCTTAGGGTTAAAAAACTTTAATAAATTGCCTTCTAAAATACGCATTGTAATATGTGACTTATTAAAAAATAATGTTTGCAGGTCCCTCTATAATGACGACCGTAGTGCCGGTGGGGCCCAACCCGACGCACACCATCTGCCCGAGCTGCCACGCTGAAATAGACACTCTCATTAAAACCGAACCTGGGATCATCGCATACATATCAGGATTTGTCATTGCTCTGCTTGGGTGAGTCTTCATCATTTCAGATTTATAATGGAAAAGGTTGTTGTTCAATATGCTGAAGAGTTAAACTGATAATAGTGCGTTGCTGGTCTAACTGTGTACCTGAAGTAAACTTATTAGTATATTATAAACAAATTTATGTGTTTATATTGTAATTAAGACAAACCACAACATAATTTTTTTTTACGAAGATGTAAACCTATTAGTTTTGGTGAAATTGATCAAACAGTTTTTGAACAGGTAATCAATTTCATTGCCCTAGGGCCGATGTGTCGAAAGACCTTGTGTAAATTGACGACATCAGTTTTCTTTCAAATCATCAGTTCGGTATAGCTCATAATACTCATATCGGTGGTTGAATATGACTGAATTTCAAGGGATGCATTAAGAGACAATAGTGAATTTTTTCACATGACATCCCCACTAGAGAATGGGGAGTAAAGGGGAAAGCAGAAGAGGATGGTTGCCATATTTAGATTCTAGACCGAGAGTACTGAGAGTATCAATCACTTTGCTAATTCCCTTCGCAATTCCCAATTAGAGCCCTTTCTTTTCAGCATTTACATAATTTTCTTTAAAATTAAATAAAAGCATTGTACATAATTCAGTTTCAATTCCTTAAGGGCACTTTACAATAATTGATGCCAAAGCAAAAGTGATATAAGTCTGAAAATTTTAAGCTATTATGTATTACTCCTGATGAAGAAAGCATCGTTTTCGAAACATGTAGATATCTTTATATTAATAAAGTGGTGAATACAAAGTATATTATTTAATCCATTTATTAATAATGACGCCACAAAGTGAATACCAATCGTTTGAAGAAATTATGATATAAATGTGTTTAAAATTTAGATATCTGTACTCGCTGGTCTGTAATATTAATTATACATTGATCTGTTTGATGAAACTTAATTTTAAATATCTAGCAATAATTGCTTACTCCATTTGGGCATTTTTGTGGGTTATACCACTTCTTCCACTTCAAGCTAAATGCTCCTAAGAAACTGTTAACATTTTTTTCACAACATTTCAGATGTACTCTGGGGTGCTGCCTGATCCCGTGCTGTATCGACGAGTGCAAGGATGTACACCACTCGTGTCCCAACTGCGGCGCCTACCTCGGCCGCCACCGCCGATAAACCACATACTTATCCATTTTCTCCAACTTTTCCAAAATTCTACACTGCCCATCTCTACTCTTCGGGTCTTCGAATGTAACTCCTGCCAGTATAATTTACATTTTAATCGTGGATGACCATATACGAGTATAATAGGAATACAAGGCTTTTGTTTACCTTTTATTATCACCAGCAAGCTGATTATGCAGCGTGTTTGTGATTTTTCAGTGTAATAAGATGAATAATATTTTTAATTTTAACCCCTTTTCGAGTTTTTTCACGTTCAAAAGTTAGAACTTGGCACGTATCAAACTTTAACTTTTTGTTGAAGAAATTCGGAAAAAAACTTCACTAATGCCAATTTTATCTACATATCGAGTTTATCTCTTACCGCTGTCAATGAAATATGTCTCGAATCTTAACTTTTGACATACCAAATCGCAACATGCAGCAAACAAATGTGGTTAAATGCCATTTACATTTGGAACGATTTACATATTGTACGACCCACGAAAAAAAGTTGATGATTTCTGTAGTAAATGAGAATTTGAATGGCATTTATGTGACATGTTAGTTACATTTATCAGTTCTATTATAAGGCCACATCTTCTTAGCCACTGTGAGATTGTCAGACTTAATCAATGCCTAACACAGCTAAGCCACCACCATACTAATTCAACCATAATGTTAACACATTTAAAAATGGCAACGATGACAATACATAATGACTTATCATTGTAAAACACTTAAAAACGTAATATATGAGCGTTTTACAAGAACATGCAAGAATATTATGAAAAGCAGTTTTTTTTTTTATCTTTTTTTTTTTTACTGATTTCCATTTTACGTAAATAAGTACAGTAATGTTACTATATTTTTATTGAGCAAGTATTGCTGTGAGTTATGTTAAGAAAAAAAAAGTGCTTTTATTTTATTCTATTAACAGTGTGGGTGGACAATTAGGCACCAAAAAAGTAAGTTTTGTTTTACATTATGAAATAAAGGAACTATTAAAGGAATTGATTTTTCCCGATTTTAGAGGCACCTTTAACAATTATTTGGGGGCTAACGGTGATTTAAAAAAAAGTTTTACTCCGTCTACTTATATTTTCTTTAAATATTAAAATAAGCATTATAGTGGAATTTAAATTAAATTAAAAACAACCAAATTATGTAGAAACACAAATTTGCCATAAATAATTTAAAATGTTTTTTTTTTAAATGTTTTCTTTTTATATTTTTATTTACGTAATCATATTTACATAGCAAATATGATTATTTATAAAATAAACTACAATAAACCCGCAAATAATTTTCTAAGTTGCTACTAAAACGATGAAAATTGTTTTTTTTTCATGGCATATACTTCATAATTTAAAACAAAAATAAATAAAATACTTCTCATACGTACTAGATATTTACTAAACCTTTAATTTAAAAAATATTTCATTCAGTTTGGATGGGTATTTTGGCCTCAAATTCAAAATTAAGTTATGTATGAAACAGGCAGCGCAGCCGTTCCTCTTACGGTGTTGGAAGTTTTGTCGGGCGACATACTTGAAATAGTGTGTAACTCTCTTTTTATACTGTACTGTTTTCGTCGCATGGCAAAAACCATAAGTGCAAAATCTTTTACTTCAGTGAAGAGGAGCGTGGGACCACGAGTCGCGGCACAGTATCAGTGTCATGCCGTATAGTAGCCGTCCATTGCCACTAGAATCTATCGCTGCCTTGCCATGACTTAACTCAGGGTAACTGAGACTTCCAAGGAAGATACTGTATTTTTACTTACCACAGCATTAATAGTGTATTGTAAAATGGTTGAAGTTGATTACTCTGGTTCAAGCCAGACCTGGATAAAACTTTAGATATTTTGTAAAGATCGGAATGCCACGAGAAATGCCTGGTGTAAAGTTTGCAACATCAAGGTATGTACTGAACTTACAACAGTAAAAACTGTGACCAGTGTGTAAACAACCGTACAGTGTGAAAAGAATGTAAGTCTAAGGCCCTTGGTACACAAAGCAACTCAAGTATACAATACCTAACTCACAGTCTGTACACATCGCTACTGAAATCACGAGACTCACCAGTTTTGGACATTTTAGATTAAAACTTCAATTTGAATTAAATAAAAAAAACATTTTGTTTAAACTACAATTTTAATAAATAAATAAAAGAAACCATTGGTTTTGAAACATGTAGATATTTATTTATTAAAACAGTGGTATGAACAAATTAATTTTTCATTATGTAATTACTAAAACATTCATCAACCTGAGTAATGTCGCATTTTGGAATGAACATACATAAAGTTTCAGCAAGTTGAATGGCGAAGACCTCGGTAAACTGGTTGCCGGAGACTGGCGTCGCCGACGCGTCGACAAAATGTCAGCGACGTGTGCATGTGTACGAACCTCCTTGCAGATGTATTGCGGTAGTCGCCAAGATACTTGAGTCGTTGCGTATCGAATACTTGCGTTGGCTTGTGTGCGAAGGGTCTTAAATATATATTGCGTGGTTCTACTGGCCCCCAATTTGCCGGTGTTAAAATTATTTTTAAAATATGGGAAATTATGATGATTGTAATAAAATTGTAAAAGAATAACATCGCAATGTACATAAGATATTATGTTTATTCTCACAGTTCTTAGTTTTCTTCTTAAATCATTCGATGAATTTCTTTCCATTCAACCGTACTCTAAGAACAATGGTTTTCCATCATGTATGTAATTATTATGTATACGTAATCGTTTTAAAATTCGGGAAGGATATATTTTTTTTTAATGAACATTATTCAATTTGTATTAATATGTAAAATATGTAGATCCTCATTGGGGATGTAGGTATAGTGTTAGGAAATTTGAACTGTGAAATTTAGGCCTGATGAATATTATTATGTATACATACTCGATTCCAATTATCACACCTGTTTTTGTTTTTTTAACTTACTTCAGGTATTACCAATTTTTCTTATGAAACTAAAATGAATTACAACCATCTGATATATGTATAGTAAAACCTATTTTTTTAATTAGTAAATCGAGATATTCTATCATAAATGTTTATTCTATTTTTACTATCATGTCGTATCTTATTATGGATGTACTAATTGACCCGCTTCCTTCCTTTATATTTTATTTGTGTTCATTTTTTTTTTTTTTTACATGAATACCGCACAAGAGTCCCAACTGCTCCCAACCGTGTGGAACCAGTGAGACTATGGCATTCCCAATTGGGGAATGTTGTGAGGCTGGAGGTATTGGGGAGGGGAAGGAGAAGGGGAAGAGGGAGGTGGGGAAATACCTGGCTATTCAGATCTGGTCACCAAACACGGCTAAAAGCCATTTCAAGCAACGTTTCAATTCTGAATGGTGGTCTTTCACCAGGGCGATACTGAGAGTATCTTCCACTCTGGAAGATACTCTCAGTATCATGTATATAATATTCTTATACTCTACGTTAAGTCCATGATGTTGACACATCTGTATATTTTTCAAAAAACGTAGTTTTTAATGAATATATACATCTATAAAATATTATAATAGTAGTACATTTAAATACTTCATTATCATAAATATTTAAAAAAAAATATATATATATTTTGATCTGACCTGATCTTTAATAGATGTTATTTGCCAAAATTGCGACAAATTATGCACAGGTACTGCATTTGTATATGCATTGCACCAAGGTCATCTACCTAATTCTCTTGTTCCCACAGAGCAAATAATACATAGAGATGCCCTAACACGCAGGGGGGGGGGAGAAACCAAAATAAGAGAGGCGAGCTAGGCGTGCTGCCAATTTACGTAAAACAACAACTAAGTTAGCATTAAAAGGTTCGGCTTGTTTACAAAAACAGAATATTTTGTTAAGAGTATTTAGTTTGACCCTTTTTAAAATTGTTTTGTAATTTGCTTACCGCAGTCAAAATCATGCGAAACAAATTTGGAAGGCAGTGAATTAGGCTGGTATCGAAATGGTGGTCACGTGACTTTTGCCTCCAGCTGTCGAAATGGTACTGAGGGCAAGTCTATTAATTCTGACGTCAGTTGAGAAGAAACAAAATGTTGGAGTTGAATCAAAGATGAATATAAAAATGCCAGCACTATCAATTTGTTCTAGAATGTCACGAATCTTGGAAAATAGTCACGCCACCCTCTTATACAGATGTACCGTGTAAGAAAGCATGTTTTGAACTTGAATTGTATGTATAATATGTATATTCCTGTGTGTGTATGCATGTGTTGGAGGGATATTGCACGATATGAATGTATGTTATGTAATTTGTTTAATGTAATGGTTTCTGGTATGTTATTGTAAATTGCATAGGTACTCAACAATTTATTGTATTTGTAAAATATTTAACTTATGCACAATCAAAATGTATTTAAGTTTACTAGCGTGTATAGAAGCAATACTGAATACAATACAGGAATCCCTTTCTCAAAATCAAACGGTCACGCTAGGTGACAAATCTTTGCTGAGAGTTTCCCGTATTGTTGTAATATAGTATTTGATATAAGTTGATTAACTTTGTGACAAAACGTAGCAGCTGTTTATAAGCTTGTTGGTCATTTTATGGATTAAACATTTTTGTGTAATTTGATGTTGTAAATTGCCATAATCTGATTATTGTATAATGTAAAAGCCCAGATGGGTGTATAATCAATTAAAGGCCGGTTTTATAACCATCCGTTCGTAACACTTATACCATTTCTAACCTGCAGTCTGCCATGCGCATCTATAGGTGATCCAGGATTTCGAGCCGTTCAAATTTAAAATTCATCTTAAAATATCTCAATTCTCTCCTTATAGACGGTGTTCAATTCAAGCTTAAAAATTAATTTGTACCTATAGCTAGGGACATCTCTATATATGTAGATGTGACAAATGATTTTGTTTATGTTATGAAAGACCTCGTCAAAGTGAAGACTACAGTATTTCCCCGCTCAGTAGTTCGAAATTCCAGCGCGTGTTAGTCTGTCACGTGATTTTTTCTTGTACCTAGACGGTTCGCGGATGTACGGAATCTGCAAAGAATTAGTTCCAACGTTGTTATCATTTTTTTTGTAATTACTTTTCTTTGAATCAGTATGATAGCATTTGTGAAATGAGTTTTTTCTATCGGCCTTTCAAGTTGAATAATAATAATATCCCGCTTTTATTTTAATTGATTGTGAGTGTGTTGATTTGTCATTCTTTCTAATATTATTTGCATAACCCGCTATCAAGGCTCGATGCAACTTGTGTGATGAAGAATACAAAACATGAAGCAAGCCGCGGGAAAATAATAGCTTGATATATGTATTTCCAATGTAATGCGGCATTGTGTATTCATTCATGCTTGAATTGAAAAAAAAAACTATTAATAAAAACATTACCTTAAGAAAGTGTAAATAAAAAGTGTAATAAATAATGAAGTTTATAAAAAATGATATTATAAGCGTATCGTGAGAAATTGTAATAAATTGCAGAAGTCCAAATTCGCAGCCGTGAGTAGACATTTTACTATAGTATGGCTGTATGTTTTAGTGAGATCACTGATATGATAACGGCGGCGGTTCGCGAGTTTGCTTATGTTTCAAATATAAATTTTGTGCTTCAAATAATCCGTCAATTCATGAAGATGTCGTCTTTAGACTTTTCGAGTGTGTAACATAAACACGTGTCATTGTTTTCATATTAAATTATAATCTCTAAGTGCTAAGGATAATAAATAAGGCAGTATAAAAAATGCTAAAATCGTTTGGCGTGGGACAGTAAAACCTGTGTTTACATTCGGACAGCAAAAATGTATTTGGACTACCACCCGATTTTACCGTTTTATAAACATTCATCAGATTACCGATCATTTGACAGCTGTCAGTTGTTGCCCAACAATCGCGTATTTGTAACCGTGTAGTATTTTATTTAAAAGACAGTATATAATTTGCATTTGTGAAACAGATTTCTCATCGACCAGTGAAAGGGAAGACGAGCTAATTGAAATTATTCAATATAATAAAATAAGGTTACGAACGGATAACGGTCCGTTATGAAAAACGGTTCGTTACGTAACAAAAATTTGGTAGTTCGTTTATAAAACTGGCCTTATATAAATGTAATGTAATACTTCTGGCTTGACCTGCTCCTGAGAGCCAATTATAGGAACTGTCTTTGTTGTAATACAGCATTTAATAGGTTAGTTATTGCATGCATCGCAAAGTACATAAACGCTTTTGTGTATCTGTTTTATTAAATTTTAACATTAAAAAAAAGTGTTAATTTTTCTATGATATATGAAAAATACGTAGGTACTATTTCTCCAAGCTACCGATCAGCAGTGGTATGTATTGCCTATGGTCAATGGTAGGCTGTGTGTAGTTTTTATAGTTCAGGTATGAATTGTTGTGTACTGAATATTTGAAAATGACTATTTTTTATCATCTTCCGCCGATTGTTACGGCCAACTGAATAAATGAGCCTAAAAGTTACTAAATTTCTGGAAAACTATATTTTATTTAGAAATATGTCTCTTTTAAAATTTTTTATATTCTTATGGTTAATTTTTTTTAGGGTAGACACAGCTTTTCAGCCTTTATGGACTGCACGCCACTGCTGGTCAGCAATTATAATCCTCTACTTAATCGCTACTATTGCATTTCTTCACTTAAAATACTAGAGAACTCATCAGACCCAAAGCATCAATTGGACAAATATTGTCTAATTTTTGACGGGTGGAGAAATGTCAATGTTATTCTATTTTAATTTGGTAAAATTTTTATAAGGTGTGTTTAGGCAATGCATATATAGACGGAGAGGCCAAAATATGGAGAAAACAGGTTATGTATCTCATGTAAATAATGGAGACATATTCAATTTACTGCAAATTAATCAATCTGTCAATAATTTACATTCTTGGAAAACCTGGAAAGGCTAAAACAAACAATTACATATTCCATGCTTCCTTTGTACAAAGCTGGCAAAGGCCCTTTTGAATTTCAAATGCAAATCCAAATAATGGGCTAGAGAGAGTACACATGTCTTTTGATTTGCGACGGCCGGGACTGTAGACAGTTTTATATTTGAAATATGGTGTGGTGCTGTTAAGTTGATGAGAGGGTGACGTGAATGATATGATTAGTTAAATCCTTTTTAATTACTATTAATTTATAATGTCTGTCAGTGAAATATTGTAGTGTTCTGAAGATCTACATATTTATTATAATTATTTAAACATATTTGTAAAAAAATATATTTACTTAATGTGTTGATAATCTCCTTTTACAAGATCTATTTATTTATAAAAAAATAATTTTTTCATCTTCCAAAAATGATATTTTTTTGTTCTTCCTCTGATATGTTGATCTGAATAAAAAATTAGCATTTATGTATACATATGTTATTTCTGCGCAAATATTAATATTTATATTCATATTATATGTAAATTCTGAAATGAAATATGTATTGAAAATGTTCATTTCCCAAACAAAAATATTTAAAAGAAGATTTTTTTTTTGTATAAGTGGAATGATTTAAAATACAAGCTATTATATTGATTGTAGAAATGATATTATGTTCTCTGTATAAATGTTTTTGTGAATGCTTATGTGGTCTTAATATAAAACTTTAACAATATTATTTTGTGTTTGTTTCATATTGTAATCCTTCACCATTTTAGTGATAGATGAGATGCGCGCCATTGAGCTACATATGTAACTTTTTTTACATAAATAAAATAATCAATATATATATATGTACCTACATATGTGGTATGTGTTATACAACGTGATTAACAAATAATCTTACCGGTATTTCAATGGACAATGCTCTGGGGAACTAGTGTCATTGATCCCTTCAGCACCAGTACAGTCAGGAAACACACCAAACATTAATTTGTCAAATGTCACATGAAAACGGGTGGCTTCTACGACTCGTTCTTGTGTTCAAAAGCTCGGTTACGGAATGATTTGCCGGCCTCTGTGTATTCTCCTTCTTACAACATGAGTCTCTTCAACACCTAGGTTCACTCCTTGTCCTCAAAAAGACCCCCACACATCCCCAAAGAGGATATAGGCCCCGAGGAAATAATTTCCCTCCGGTCCTGTGGCGGAGTTAATATGAACAATATGTAAATAAATTTTTAAAATGGTAGCAGAAAGTCTAAACAGTACTCATTGCATTTTCCGTAGGTATGAAATTTATTTGAATGATCATTCAACAACTAAAATGTCTCTGAAACTAATTTAAAATGTTTAGTTTTATGATTACTGTTACGTACGAAATTACCCACCGAAATTGTGCAGCTTCGAATGAACCTTTTAGTGGACTGTGAAACTAACGACGAAATTTAATTGATAGATTTGGTTAACTGTAATATTGGCTAGATAAAGGTTAAAAGGGATCAAGGATTAACCAAGCACTTACCGAATAATATCCAGACGAAACGAACAATCTGTTTCCACAAGAGTAGTATTATTTCTGCTCTGTCGAGAGCACTGAATAACTGTCACATTACAGTTTTGCCATTTAAAACAGTAGTTTTAGTTAAGGAAAGTAGGTACTGGAGAAATGGAAATTATGATAGGAACCAACCACATTAACGTCTCAGAACTTAACAATTACAATGAGAAACTCATTGAGGGAGCTAGCAAGAATACTTACAGGATACTGCCACTTCACACACACCTGACACATGTAACTGTTGGGAGTGGAAAGTATCTATAGCCGTAGGAAATGTGAAGAGGATGAAGAAATTGCTTGATGGGAGGAAGTCTCAGGTAAGTAAGTAAGTACATAGGAACCGGGAACAGCTGAATTCCCAATGACCTTGCTGAACTCTATTAAAGGGACAGGGATACTGCCAAGGGAATAAGGTAAGCATGGGAGATAGTGCAATGGGCCTATGATCTGAGTGCTTACGGGACCTGTGCAGACTATCTTTAACAATAATAATAATTGAAAAAAAAACTACCTTTATACAAATGTTATGATATAATGGTGTTCAAGTACATGATTCAATTTACAATAACAAATTTAAAAATTATTGTTTTTTTAATGGGACATTATTGGTACATCGTCTGATTCGTATTTTTTGGGATATTCATTTTGTTTTAATACAACATAATGGTTGCACTGTCTTTCCTATGGAGGTAGTGGCTCTATCGCACTTAAAATCACGGGGGCTGGTTCGATGGTACTATAAGAATTTTCCAACGGCCTGATGACATAGGCCTGAAATTTAACCTCTATGAATGTATAAGATTTTTCTTTTTCTACCTTATTGTACCTTTCATCCTATAAATTCAGTCAGTTTTATCTGATATGCTTCAAATAATCATCTGTGGTGCATTCCGAGTTTTCTTATTAAATATTTTCATGTAAATTGTATATACAGGGTCTGTCGCAAAAGTATTAGAATTTTTTTTTTCAGACAATTTACTGCCAATAAACGTACAGACACTTAATATTCTTCAAAATACGCCCCTTGGGCGTCAATAAACTTTTGGTAGCGTTTCTTCCACTCTTAGAAGGCACCCTGGGAGGCAGAAGACGGAACCCCCTTAAGGCACTGCGTCGAAGCGGTTTTCACCCCATCCAACGTCTAAAATTGGCGCTTTAGGCTTCGCTTGATGCGGGGGAACAAAAAAGAAGTCCGGTGGTGCTAAGTCGGGACTGTACGGCAGTTGCGGCAGGGTCACCACGCCTTGCTTAGCGAGGAACTCCTGGAAGACGAGAGCTGAGCGTGAGGGGGCATTGTCGTGATGCAAAACCCAGGTGTTGGCGATCTCCTTTCGAATGCGGCGAATCCTTTAGCGCAACCGTTTAAAGACAGACACTCAGACTATAACACTTCCCTCACTTTCGTGACGTTGTCATCAGTTTTGGAAGTTGACGGTCATCCAACGCGCACATCGTCTTCAATTGATTCCCGGCCATTTTGGAATTGTTTGTGCCACTCGTAAACTCTTGCCTGTGACATGGCTTCATCTCCGAAGTCTTCCCGAATCATGGCCAGGGTCTTGATACCGGTTTTTTTCAGCCGAACGCAGAATTTGATGGCTGCCCGCTGCTCCAGCAAACGTTGCATCTTGATTTCCGACGCGATGACAAAACACACTTTGCGCGGATCACTGTTCTAGCTCTACCGTTGCTCGGAGAGGACTAAGCAGCTGTGCATTCGGTAGCTGCGACTCCCCCCTACCATCCCCACCAATCGGCGGATTCCGCTACCCCTTCTAGCGCAGTCAGGAATTTTTTTCTCGATATCTGTATATATACTATTGTATGAAGCCCTCACTTTGTGGTTATCCATTATAATTAAATGAAACAATCCAACTTTGTTTTAATTGCTAAACAATATTACAAAATTATGTCAGAACATACATAATAGGTGTCACAGTGGGGTGAAGGCATGACTAGGGATTAGTAAAGAGTGGGAGAAGTGATAGAGATTGAGGGAGGGGCGAAAGGAAACATATTTAAAATAGGGCTGTAAGATAGGTTTTTTTGATTGTTAATAATAGACTCATTGTTGTTAATTGGTATATATATATCATCGCCCCAAAGTAACAGTAGGATATCTTGAAAAATAGTTTTCTGCGATACAGGGTATTTAAGGTATGAATGAGTTCTAGGACAAACAAATTAATAGTAGAATATGAAGAAACCTTTTAATGTTGTAGTAAACTATTTAACTTTATTAAAACAAATGGCCCTTAAACCGAAAAGTCCAAAGATCTCATAACAGTTTTTTTACAGATAATACCACTGTTGCTTTGGGGCGACGAAATGTATATGTATATAAATATATATATATATATTTTTTTAAATCATTAACTTCATACAGCACGTATACAGATTATCTATGAATATCAAACTGGGGTACATGTTCGTATTATATTTATGCAGTATGCTTCATATATGAGTATATTTAGTCTCTTGGTGATCAAATGTTTTTTTGAGGTGCAGTCTAGTTGAAACGGCCATTTTAAAATCTTTGATCGCCAATTCGCCCCTGTCTCCAAGTTTACAGTTTTTCCAGGCAGCTTTCAAATTTTTTTTATAGGTACTTATATCAGGGGCCCGATGCCGGTTCTTTTTACGGTTAATGACATTTTGCTTAAGTGCATTTTTTTACAGTAACTCCACTCAGGAGTGGAGTTACTCTAAAAAATGTGATTTAAAAATTATGTACTTGAATGTAAAGCCCTCTGGGCGTTTAAATAATAAAATAAAAAAACAAATATTTTTTTTGGTTTATTTTTCAGCCTTTATGGACTGTACGTCACTGATGACAGCACATTTTTAAATGAGTTTGAAATTTAATTATCACAGTATTATCTAAAATTATAGGTGCATCACACACACTAATTATGTGTACATGAGTTTTCCTTTTGTTAAAATTACGCAAACATCGATATTTTTAAATAACGTCATTCGCTGAATGACAGATGTCATCCGGAAGAACCGTAACCACAGTTAAGCAAAAAGTATTTAAGCCTAAGGATAAGGACAATGTCTTATCCTTAAAAATAACCGGAATTAGGCCACAGGACCTTTCGGGGAAAAGGTGAGGCCCACAGCAAGTAATTTTTTGAGCATCCACCCCTCTATTTAAAAATAATTAATAATAAAATAGGAGGTAATTTTTATACTTAAACAAAAATTATTAATACATTTTTACACCCAATATTAGTAATTTATTACCTTTATTATTATAATTTGATCTAAGTGTGCATTGGGTGCGGGAATTAGAATAAAATGGAGGAAGATTTGAAGTTTCCAAATATCCCGATCTAGTCCGTAAACATAAGTTATTAAACCGGTATCAAGAATTATTATAACTTTCATGATCACACGCCAAACTTTGGTAATCGAGATTATTTTTTTCAACCTAAAAGTTTGTCGTAAAATATTGTTAAGGTGGGTAACAGAAAAACCCATTTACGGATATATTTAAAACACGGTAAAAGTTTATTTAAACTGCTTTTCGGCTTCCGACGGACAGTTTAAAACACTTTCAGAATATTTTTATTATAGTGGCAGGTACTTACCTACTCGCGAGATTAAGTAGGTACTTGTAAGGTATGAGTATGGGTCAGTAAATTGCTTATTTAATTTTTAGATTTCATTTAGTAATGTAATGAATAATAATGTTTTATTTTATTTTTATAACAAATAAAAAATAATGGTATCCTCAGTGGGATTTCCCGTGGCGAGGATTTCATTTACAAAATATGAAATTAAATTATAATGATGTGAAAAAAAAAACAATTTTAAGGTGTGGTGTTTTAAGTGCAGTTGAGTGGTTTCGGTGTTAGTCTGTATTTGCTGTTAATATATTTTCAATTTCAGATCTCCCCGTGTAACGTATCCAGCGTTTTATTAGATTTTTTAATTTTTTATTGTTGTGATTTTTGAAGGAGAGTGGGATATTGTTGTAGATTTTAGTATCATAGCATAAGAAGCTTTTGTTGTGTTTGTGGTTACTTGTTGTATGTGTTTTTGACTCTGAGATCTAGTGTTTCTAATATGTGTTTTTGTTCTTATTTCTTGTTTTTTGTATTTATGAATGTTAAGTAGTATTGTTTTTGAGTATAATTGTTTTTTTTTACATGAATACCGCACAAGAGTCCCAACTGCTCCCAATCGTATGGAGCCAGTGAGACTATGGCAACCCCAATTGGGGAACGTTGTGAGGCTGAATGTATTGGGAAGGGGAAGGAGAAGGTGGAGAGGAAGGTGGGGAAATATCTGACTATTCAGATCTAGTCACCAAACACGGCTAAAAGCCATTTCAAGCAGCTTTTCAATTCTGAATGGTGGTCTTTCACCAGGGCGATACTGAGAGTATTTTCCACTCTGGAACGTGCGCAAATAAACTGTATATTATTTTTAAACAAATTAATTAAATAAAATTTACTTGCGCACGCCGGGATTTGAACCCGCGACCTTCGGATTCGTAGTCGAGAGCCTTACCCCTCGACCATGGAGGACCGTCATTGACATAATGTTAAGATTGTTGAAGATTTCGTCTGGGACTTTAAATATAATTTTCATGTTGGCTTTTTGTGTTCTAATGAGTAAATTAAGAATATTATCATTAGCACTGCCCCATCCGATAATATAATATTTTAATGAATGGTTACTGATATTATTTAGGATATGAATAAAGGAAAATTCTTCAGTTATGGCACATTCCGTGTAGGGGCGCAGGCGATGCTTTCGTTAGACAACACGATAAAAAAGGTAACTGAATGATCTCCTTTAGAATTCATTAGTATTAATTTCAACGAAAATAACTTCGTTCGGTATTTGATTTGAACGTTGTCATGGAGTACGAATTTACTGTATTCACTTCCTTGCGCGATGCAATCATACGAGTATACCTAACTATCTCTTTCCCATAAATAAAACTTTTATACATACAGTAAGGTGTATCGGTACACAATACACTTGATAACGGGCCAAGACTAAACACTAATTGATTGGTACTACACATTTACACCGTCAATAATAAATTATGTTCGGAAAAAAATATTCCCTATCTGTCGTAAGCGAGATATAAACTATAGTTACCTATCTCTACTTGAAAAAAATGCTGCAAATGTCGAGTCTCCTGGCAGAAGAATGTACTTACAATAATAAGTTGAAATAAAGTTACAAAAATATGAAATTTTCTTACTGGAAGAGTGGCTTCAAAATGCGGAATCATCTAATTGTAATAAGGTTACAAAACGTGGATTTTCCTAAAATGTTGAAAAAAAGGTTGAATTTTTAAATTAGAAAAATGTTTGCGAATTGGGAATCTTCTGTTAGAAAAATAGACAAAGGATTTGGATACTTTTATAATTGATAACCAGCTGTCATAATACAACGCGGAATCGTTTCATTGAATCATGTCTGCTGGGAGCCGGGACATGAGCTCAGAACCTTTTCCATCCTGGCACATACTCACCAAATTGAACTAATTTGGCTTCCCGCCAAATTGGCGATAAAATACTCTTATTTCATAATACTATAATTATCACGTCCAATGCGCCGTTACCTAAAAAACTTGTTTGAAGTTTATCCATTAATAATAATCGCTAATTATGGCTGTGTCGGAAGTTAAATTAGGAATACTGACCAATCCGACGGCGCGATTTCAAAATGTAGGTATAAATTTTTCGTTGTCGACTTTTAAATACACCAAATACAGGCAAATCTCCTTGCTTGTGTAGTTGTGCACAGGACTACTTCGGGGGTAAGAGGGGATTGCGGGCGGGTTTACGAAACTAGTTCGAACCGGTTTGAATAACTATCGGTGTGCATAAATACATTCAAGCGTGCGCTCTTTAAGGGTAAACGAAACAAAATACGTTCTCACAGATGGCGGTAAATTAAATATTTTAGAGAAAATACTACAATATATGATTGTAACACCAACATATACAGTATTTTTATAAGTTTCTTGAAGGACTTGAGCTTTAAACTTAGATTCAATTTATTTCATTTCATATTCCGTTAAACAAAGAAACAATTCAGCTCAATATTTAAAATACCTTAAAAGGGGTTTTTTTTCTTCTAATAAATTTAATTAGCGCCATCTGTGAGTGCGCATCACGTATCGTTTACTCTTAAAATGATTTGCCTGTATATGTAGAGGCATCTACCAATTCGCTCTCACGAAAACATGTTATATAAATTACAAACAGATTTTAAAAATCTGTAATTTTAGGTCCCCAGAACGACTTTGAGATCAAAGCCTCATTTTCATCGTGGGCTGTGGAGCATTAACAAAATTTACTCATCATATTGCTATTATAATGTAAGTAGGTACCACTGCACGTTATTGTGAAGTTTCGTTATAGCCACGTAGGTAGTTGCTGCAGGTATATAATATTCAGGTACCTACTAGTACTGGGCGTTGACGATAATTCCATCCAACGCCAAAGCCGTTATCGTTGATGATTTTCAACTGTTGAAAATAACCGTTATAAATAACGCCGACGTTGACGAGACGATGATGATTATTCCTAGCGATTTAGCTACTGCCCGAATACCCGTTTTCCGTAGGACTGTTTGTATTTTGAGTCTACTATTGCTCCGTACTCGGGGAAGCCTCATTCTTTACCTATTTTATTAATATGTGTATAGATATAGTGCATACACATATTATTATTATCATAAAGCATTCAAATTGTACGAAAAGCAGGTCCAAGTATTTCGCGCATCTGATTTTTTTCAACGTTATACGTAAGAATATGGTGAATTGAAAAATAAACAAAATAATGCGTGTTTACGAAAAACACCAACTGCCGCACTTTTCCAGCCTTAAGACTGCACCTGCGGTCGGATATGATCTGTCCAGTTTTGGAAAAAAAATCGTTCACATGGAAAGGAGGTTGCTACAATACCACATTGTTCAATGAAGTTTTTTTTTAAATTATGAAAATATATTTCATGTTCCTTCCACCATTTCAGGCGACAACTTTTTCTATCGAGAAGATCCATTTCAAGATACTTTTTGGAATTTACTGGTTGGATCATTCAATGGCTTAATCTTCTCCACTACTGAGTTTATTGCATTCCAAAATGACAGCGGTTCATCCGAAGATTCGGTTTGATTTTCCGAAATCTCTTGCGAAAAGTCTTGTCCTTCCGAGCGAGTAGGTAGCCCCCTTTACATAAGTTCTCGAACTATGTTTTTAATCACAGTAATAGTATCCGGATCCGAGAAATAATTCATCTTAAAACGTGGGTCCATAAAGGTGCACAAAGAGAGACATTCGTTTTTATCCAACTTCGTTAGATGTAGCAGATCAAAATGAACAAAATTCTATCGTGCGCTTGTTCTTTAAATAGCTTTTTAAATTTGAAATTGTTGATTTGTATGACACTGTAAGCTTACAAAAACTACATTTTGCGATTTTGTATTTTCGTCAGATTGGAAATAATTCCACAAATCACTTCAATAATTCTTCGCCATAATATTATGCACTTAGGAAGTCACTTCATTCAATTAATTATTTCCAGTTCAAACACAATAACCGTTTAATACTTTATAGTAAGTATAATAGTGACTTATTATTTTTTACTTTGAATCTAATTTCACAAATTTATTTATTAACAAGTCAATCTTCACTAAAACTGAAAACAAGTAGTAAAAACTGTTTTCTATGTATTATTATTTTATACTACGTTACAAATAAGTCTAGACGTCGAATTATATGCACTAATAATATTTTAAATCAGTAAAATAAAATACTAATTTACGTAGGTATTATATAATATTTTTCGAAATAATATTGTCTACTAAAAAAATATACTCCATTCTATTGATATTAACTATTAAAAGTCATAACGCACTATAAATTATTAATAAATTCCAATCCAACCTCAATTATTCGCAAAATCGGTGTTTACAATTCTGATATAAAGTAAAACAATCAAAATAAGTCTAATATACGCGCGACAAGCCAGTACAATCAAACTAAACGATCGATACGACACTAAACAGCAAAAAGGAACAAATAATGATCCCAATCGTATCAGGGAATCCCATGTAACGGGGAATATCCCGCATAACACTACACATAATAATAATAATCCTGTAACATCGTTGAAATGTTTGGCGCTAATAGTGTTAAAAAGAGGTACCCAGCTGACTGCGTTGAAAAATATTCGCAAGTTGAAATTATATTCCAACAGGCGTTATAAATATTAGGATTGATAAATATTAGTTTTGATAAATACTGCTAAATGCTATTTTTTTGTTTCCCAACGATAGACTTCCTTGACGCTTGGCGCTACGTATCGGCCGTTTGGAATACGGAAATTCAAAACAAACGTCTAGTAAGGAAGGTACATAACCAAAAGATCATTCCAAATATCCCATAACATTGCTCACGACGTGTAAAGTGTTAACCCTTTTTTTTTTCGATAATACTGATATAACGGGTGCATGCATAGCAGGTTGACTCGTTGACTGCGTTGAAAAATATTAGTATTGATAAATATAAGTTTTGATAAATACTGCTAAATGCTATTTTTTTGCTTCCCAATGATAGACTTCTTTGAAGCTTGGCGCTACGTACCGGCCGTTTGGAATACGGAAATCCAAAACAAACGTCTAGTAGGAAGGTCATAAAAAGATCATTCCAAATATCAAATAATATCGTTCACGAAGTGTAAATTGTTAACCCTTTTTTTGGCGATAATACTGATATAACAATAGGTACCTGGCCAGCTGACAGCCAGCCCGTTGACTCCACTGGGAAATATTTACAATTTGATATTATATTCAATTTATTAACTGTTAATGCTATATTTTTTCAATAGCGTTATGTGTTGACGGCATTTAGCTATTATTTCCAACGGCTAGTTATAATTTGATACAGTACTAGTACCTACCCCAATCCACCCCTGGCCAATTTGTAACTAGACATTTGTTAGATAAGATCAGAATTCGATCATTGCTTACTATTATTTTTATTTAATACTTAGAGGAATCGATTTAGCTTTAAAATACTGCATTTATTCAGAATTGTAAAGTTGAAGAATAGATTACGCGTACGTCGATGGAAGAAGTCGGGGACCCATGAGAAGAGATGTCACAATCAAGTTTATCAAATCAGTCGGGTCCAGTGGCGGATACAGAAAAAAAAACTCAAGGGGGGGCGCTAAAGGTATCTTTAGCTACCTTTACTTTTATTGTAATAAAAAAATAATCAAGTCACATGCAAAGTTTAAAAAAGTTTTATTTAAACTTATTATACACATATACAAGACAATGCTATCTTATGATATAAAAAAGTTACAATTGTGATTCTCTTCATTAAACTGCCACTGGTCGGGTCATGTCAAGAGTCAGAATAACAGAACAGTTTGTATGAGACGATGTATCAATGTGAATGAAGCAAGGAGAGTGTGTCAAGAAAGAGTGCATCGCGTTTTTTCTCTGCCTACCACTGCGTGTAAACTGTGTGCTGGTTAGACAGATTTTTATTTTATTACTATTTATCAAGTGAAATACAATTTCATTTTTGTGATGTTTCGCCCGCCATGGCGAACGAAGTTAAGAAAAGAATGACATGAAAGAAATAAAAGGTTTAAGTATTTGGGAATTTAAAGAATTTAGAGAATTTAAACCATTTCAAGATTTAAAACAAATCAAGGTAATTAATCCAAAATAATTAGAAAAACTAAGATAATGAAGTAGAATTGATAAAACAATTAAAATATTAGAAGCCATTTAAGGAAATTAAAGGATTTAAGAAAAATAAATTAATTGAATCAATTAAGTCAATTAAAATAATGAAAGGTAGTAAGAGAACTAATATTAATATAATAAATGAAATTATTAGCCATATTTACATAGATTAATGTTATCTAATTTCTAGTACTTAATAATCATTATTTATTACGTTTAACTATGTATTATTATTGTTTTTTACATTTCTCTTACATCAAACTCTAGAGCCAGTTCTGTTCATTGGCGTTGTAATACTGTTCTAGATATTAATGACTAGATCTGAATGGACCGCGGCTCCTCCACTGCCACTCCGACACGCAACAATCGAATCCTTGCTCCGGCCTCTGTGGCACCAGGACGGGAATGCGGGAGAAACGCGCCAGGTGTGTGCAGTGCAGATTCTCTGTGCAGAGATCTCCACGCGGGAAGTATTTCATACGGTCATCCAGCCGTCCAGCGCCAGCGGTAGAGAAAGAGCCAAAGCCGGTGCAAGCCGAGGCCGCGGCCGCGACCGGTGGCGCGGATGGCGGGACTGGCGGGATTGGCGGACCGGTGAGCAGGCCGCGCATGCGCAGGCGAGCGGGCCGGCTGTCATTCGACGACACTGCGCCAAAGCCGAGCGCGCCGTCCTCCGACATGAACGTCCGCGGCGGGCCCTGCGAATCGCCGCGCGCCGCTTTGTTATCGATCACTCCGCCGCCGATAACCGCGGCCTGCCGCTTGTAATCGCGCTAAAAGCCACGCGAATCCGAAATCCGAAATATTATCCGTCAAAAAACCGCGACGTTCCTCTTACGCGTGCATCTCGGGGCGCAGGTCCTGATCGATTTTGCCCAAATGCAACATTTGTTTACATCGGATGCGCAAATGTAATAACGTCAACCGGAAATCGCGATCGCCAATTGGAATCTTATCGGAAGGAAATCCGTTTAAAAAGTCTCCGCTTGCGAACGATTTACGACCGCCAGTGATCGCTTACCCGGAAAAACTAGCCGGGAAACTTGGAGTTTTCCTCGGATTTTCCACTTTGAAGTTTGGCTGTCAAATCCGTCTGCCGGCCGGCTGCCATGTGCTGCGTATTAGGTAAGCGCTCAATTATTTTTTTATTTTCTTATTTATGTTTAGATTCGTAGATGCTTCCAGAGGAAAACAAATCATCGATGGCCTACCAGCTTTCCCGGACTGAACATAAATAAAAGTATGTTGTGAAGATGTTATCGTTAATGTGTTTTATATTCTGACGACAGTTCTCATTAAAATAAAGCTCATTTTGCAGATTGCGAATGTTCTACATTGATTAGTGTTAGCTGCTCACCTTGTGGCGTGCGATGTACTGTATTATGTCGTGATTTGGTTCTGTCGTATAAAAGTGGACCAGACAGAAACTGTGGTCTATGGTCGTCCTCAGAACCGAACCCGAAACCCTTTCACCTTAGCGCCTGCGCTCGGTTATTGTGTTTTGAGGTCGGATGCAAATGGACACTATTAATATTACGCCTTAAATACATACCTTCGATGAATACGAAAGCTCGAATTCATGCTCCAATGAATACAACGTCGTGTTTACATAGTATTACAGTTAAGGGGTTTTAAATTATCCGAAAACACGTTTCTTTGTGAAGACGTAACCTCGTAACGTCTTCCAGTAGTCACATTCCTTCGAATATCAGTTTAAAGTCGACTAAATTATACTTTCATTATGTCATAGTTAGTCCTGCAACTAAAGTATCTATTGTTTATCATTTACTATTATAATTATCGCACAAGGCTAAAGAATATCCCATGCACTAAGCTCTTTTACGAAGCCGCTCATTTGAGGCATACGTATTGAAAGCTTATTCCTCGATTCAGCGGGCTAAAACGAACCCACATACTACATACTACATAGGTGCATATATTATATATCCCACAGAGAAACTTAGGCAATATACCAATATCATGTGTTATCATTAAAAAATACATGGTAACCTTTTCAAGCTAAATATGTTTCCTCATATAAATCTCTTAGAATGGTGTCAGTGTTACATTTGGCAAAGGCAACTTATTGATTTGTCCAAACTATTTTAACCCCTAATCTTCGGCATACCAAGATGCAAGATATGAGGGGTGACTCGTAACCGAGTATTTTTTCAATATAATGCAATTTTTTACATTTATTAATTAATGTTGTTGCAAATTTATCTTATGGCTTATGCGTTTAATGTCTACTCGTGAAAAATCATCATAATATATTCATCAATGAATGTGGTATTCGCCTGGCGGCTGGGGATCCACTGATTTTATACGTGCAAGAACATTTGCTACCCGCTGGCGGTCCAGCGGCCGATTACTTTACCCCTCGCGCGACTTTGGTAATAACGCGAGCGTGTGAGATGGCGCACATCACTCGCCACTGAGGGAGTAGAATGGCGGAAACGTGTAGGTGCAGGTATAGTTCCAGCGGTCAACAAATATTACTTGCGACAAGGAATGGTACCTACACATTAGATTATATGTTTATAGGTTTTGTAAGAATAAAAAAAAAAACTAAAGTACGAGGAACCTTTTTTTTCTTTGATAGTTTTTGGGATATTATGCCGTGTTGCACTTTCTCCCTTTTTAGCCAACGTTTCGGACAGATTTTGACTATTTGGCTAGAGATTTTGACTATTTTATCTTGGCAACGGGAAAGTAAACTAGGTCGCAGGTATTGGCTAGAACTAAGGTTATTATCTCAATGGAACTACGAGTACATCACTTTTAATGCATAAATTATAGTGTATGTGCTGTAAGTAGAAATTCATGAAAAAACAAAATGTGAGAATCATATTCCCATAGCCTGATAAGAAACACAGAGTAATTTGTGAAATTTATGACACAAATTGCGAAAATAATACGTATTAAGGTCTATTCACATCTACCAGCACCGCGCAGAGCAGAACAGTACAGTACAGGCACAGCACAGACGCGAGTAATCAGGTCTATTCACATCTACTAGCTACAACACAACATTAGTTGCCTACATTATCTATGAACACATTCATATTACAACGTACGTAAGCGTAACATATCCGCACATGCACGGGTCAGCCCCGGTCGAGATTGTCGTCTAGAATATTTGGACGTGCTGGTCGCCGCTTGTGACGTCTGCGCCTGCGTAGTTAGTATGAACACATACCGTTATCACCGCCACCTTCGCCAGTTGGCGTCATTAGACTCAGATTCTGCTAAAACCGAGAAGATAGATAACGATGAAACAATTGAATTGATCAGGGAATTTAGGTTATAAAATAACAATAAATATAACACTAACGCTCAGTTGACAGCCGCCTGTGCTGTGTCTGTGTTGTGCTACACGGTGTAATCTGAATACTCGCGTCTGTGCTGTGACTGTACTGTACTGTTCTGCTATGCGCGGTGCTGGTAGATCTGAATGGACCGTTATCCATTGTAACTGAAGAAAACAATATTAAATTATTATTTTTTATTTAATATAATACATATAAAATATTTAATAGTACAGATATATCTTAATAACTAATAACAAAAAATATTAATTTATTTAACAAAAAGTGCCCAACTCAATACCGAAAGATTTTCTGTGTTTGAGTTAGGGAGCACCGCCATCTAGCGACAGTAGTGAAAAAATAAATTAAAAGAAATAAAAGTACATCAAGAACGTATTATAGATAATGTTTGTGTTGTTGTACACGATAGTTACTACAAAATAGAAGACTAAATGTATGTGATACTAAAATTGGAACAATAAGGCGCATACAAGATATAAACATAGTACATTCATATTTCGAAAGACCTGATCGAATATTTGTAGAGGATATGTTGCCCCCCCCTTTTTATTTATTTATTTTTTTAAATTTATATACATTATTTACAATTTAGAGTTTTATAAAATTTAAGAAGAAATTAAAACTTGTTGCTGTTGGAGTTATCTAATAATTGTTAGATTTGTGATTTGAAAGAATTTTTTTTTCTGTAATATATGTATATATGTATTTATTAGAACAAACGAGAAATTTTATTTTTATGTGGATACCGTACAAAAGAGCCAACAATTCCCTGCTAGCCGGAGCCAGTGAGACTATAGCAGCCCTAATAGGGTATGCTGTGAGGCTGAAGGCTATGGGGAGGGGAAGGATATGGGGGGATAGGAAGGTGGGGAAGTTCCTAGATATTCAGATCTGGTCACTAACCACGGCTAAAACCATTTCTAGCAACGTTTCGATTCTTAATGGTGGTATTTCACAGGGATGATACTGAGAGTGTATACCACTCTAAGTATTGGCATAAAAATAATCATTGGGTGTTAGTCGTTAGAGCATGAATAATAAATTTCCATACAGGGAGTTATACAAATATGAGATCATGTCTGATACTACAAAATCTACATCTTTTGAATGTAAAATCTTGATACCAGTATTCACCCTTTTGCCATAACCTGATTTTAAATCAAACACCAAATTTACCCCTTTTCTTGATTTTATACATAGCACACTTGTTTCTTTTGTGCTTACATTTGCATTTCAAAGGCCTTGCTAGTCTCAACCGACACACTTGTTTCTTTTGTGCTTACATTTCGGTTTCAAAAGTCTTGCTGGTCTCAACCGAAAATCTATGTATATTTTGTCCCGGTTCGTTTCCATAATGGCTTATGATGTATGTGTTTATAATAGTATATTCAAGGAGAAACCACAACGGTCTCATTCAAGATTTTTCGGACTTACGTCCAATTGCATATGTGCTTCTATAATGGTCAAAGTGATGCACCCCACCCATATTCCTGGTATAATCTGCTGTAGCAGTTGAGCAAAATATTTTTTTCTTACTTCCATCTATGTTTATTATTTCTATAACTAATCATTGAAGAAGATAGTATTAACATAACCTAAATGAAACATGAAACCGAAAAAAACAACAGAAAATAAAAATATATCAGTCGCATCTGGGACTCGTATCCAGGACCTCTGTCTTTCTGGAACAACAGCTTTACCAACTTAGCTAATGAGACCAGTTCAATTTACGCCATCTTCATCGATATCTTATCTTAAATTCAAGACTTTGTCAATATTATCCTCCATTTTTAATCCCTTATTATTGACAGCTATCTTTATGATGATTACAAAGTTCTTCACGCACACAATTGCAAACTAGTGTCTCCGGTAAATATCCAATTTTTTTATTTATATGAGACATCTATTGACTTTTTACTAAAAGTCTAAAGAATATTCAATTTTTAATTATTTTTATTGAAGTTTAAAAACCTCATTGAAGAAGATTATATTAACATAAACTAAATGAAACATGAAACCGAAAAAACAACAGAAAATAAAATGATCTATTAATTTTCCCGGTGTAAAAATAGCATAAAATAACCGCAATAATTTTTGGGTTACATTTATAAAAATTACATAATTTTAGTGCTGTCGTTTCGAGCTTAAATCAAGTTTATAATAAAAAGCCAAATATTTTGAGTTGAAATCTGCTTCGTTCTTCCGAATTAACGCATTAGACATCGGTCACATCCTTAGAGTAATAATACATCTGGCGGCGGTCGGTCGAACACGTGAACTAGTGAAGTGCGGTGGTTGTAAAAATATTGTATACAACCGGGAAGTGAACCCCAACAAGAACACCAGCTGGGGCGAGAACGAGCCTTTACCTACGTCATTGAGATAGTGGCCAAGTACCTCAACAAGCACGACTTTGACCTGATCTGCCGGGTGCATCAGGTGGTAGAGGACGGGTATGAGTTCTTTGCCAAGAAGCAACTGATACTGCAGGGAATTCGATAATGCAGGAGCAATGATGTCAGTGGACTACACGATGAAGTGCTCCTCCGGATCCTGAAGCCGGCTGACAAGCGCCTGGCGTACGTGCAGACCAACACCAATCCGACCCCTCACGCCACCGTATGACTTATTTTTCGATTGACTTATCGTATGAAAAAAAATCGTATGACTTATTTTTCGATTCTTCTGCATCAAAAAACGTTTTTTGCAATACAGAGATCAGCACTCAATGCAATCAACTGGCAAACTGATACATATCTTCTAAAATGCGCACAGTTGTTTTATAACTTATAACCATAGATATAATATTCACCATTTAATTTTAGACACACTGTTAGAAGAATTGTGCGGTTGCCTGGTAAAATCAACCAAAATATTATGCGGGAAGAATGTTCCCATGGACTAGTTAAGGGTTAAAAAATATATGGATTTAATACCATATTTATATATAACTACTAGTTAATTATTGATTTTCCTTAATTTTATGTGAATGTCGTACTACAAGCTATCGAGTTTTCGAGTTAGTAGAGCTATATCACGCCCTATTGGGGCATTAAAGAGAGAGAGAGAGGAAGGCTGGGATGTACCTTGTAACTAAACCAATGATTTCCTCATATAATCTAGAGCGTTAATAAAATAAACTTACCCAATTTACCGACAATTCTATCCCATTCTAACTCAATTACATACCGGCCTGCTTAGTAAAATGGTCTACGCTTTTGACTTAACTTGACTGGGTAAGAGATAACGGATTTGCTTTCCGTTGAAACACAAACAATATTAATAAATTAATTAAAAATTACTTTGTAATCACCACTTTTTTAATATATACATATCAATATGTTTCGAAAGCGGAGATTTCCTCATCAGGATACAAATAAATTATTTTTAATAATTTTCTCACTTTTAATCAATTACTTTCATCACTTATTGTTAATTTTTGTCTGTAATTTGTCTATTCTTACATTATTATTTTTCTATACTTATAATTTGTATATACTTATCATTATTTTTTGTATACTTTGTATCCGATGAGGAAAGCTTCGCTTTCGAAACCTATTGATATGTGTATCGAACGAAATGAAGCATCTCATATGACCAAGATGACACTACTTTACGCAGTATTTACGTGGTACCCCTTCCCTGCCGTCCAAGCAACAAAACGGAACGGGATTAGTCAAACCCATCAAAGGCACGAGGTGGTTCGCAAATGTCCCGGTAAAAACGCAGGCTGCCCAAAAATTAAATTTAGGTTTACGAGAGTCCCGCCATATTCATCACAAATAAACATATATATATATACAGCGCCCTTGAGGTGATTTTTCACAAAAACGGCGCTATACAAGTCATCCAACTATTATTATTATTATTATATAACGGTGGGACTATCGTCAACATTTATGATTATAAATTAGGTATACAAATGTTAGTATTAAGTACTAATAGTAAGAATTCTCCCGCACACTCTCGAGATTGGAACCCTCAGAATAAAATTGTATCATTGATTATAATCCTAATAAAATGGTGGGAAGAAGTGGCTTAAATGAGAGGAAACGGTCGAGTGAGTTCTGTTGCTTGAATACAATTAAATATTGGAAAATAAAACACATATAAACGCAAAACGCTATACCAAACGGTACCTCGATAACACGGGGCGGGTCGAGCGTTCATCCATAAAAAATGCACACGGTTCTATCGCGCCCTATAAATACTCCGCAATAGTCAACCGCTGGGCACTCACTCAGTCACATCGCTTGAACTCGCAACAAACTCGACCGCTCTGCTCTACTCACCTCTTCTTCCTACCTGGGCATCTCTACACCGCCTTTGACTCTGCTATTCCTTCACACTCTTTTTTATATACTTTTAATGACTTTATATCACTTTTAAAACTCAACACACGTGTGCCCATTCATACGTGTGTTGATTTATCATGGAATGAGTAAAATGTACTTACAAAGAATAGGAAATAATTTTTTTAAAACCACGTAGTAACCTTAAAAGAGAAAGGCCACATAAAATAGAAGTGTCTGTTAATGTCGACTTTGCGATATGTATCCATTTAAGGTGTGGTGACATTTGATTAGTATAAATGGACCTGCCAGACGACTGGTTTGCCTGATGCTGACGAAAGCCACCGCTTCGAAAGGTTCGACCGTATTTAAAGTCAAGCCTACCAATTTTAGGAAAGGACGACCGAATGGTCGAACCTTTCGACTCAGTGGCTTTAGTCAGTATCGGGCAAGCCAGTCGTGTGGATGCCTCATTAGATATATATATATATATATATATATATATATATTTAATTAACCCGATGTGAAACCGAAAAGACACAGATAAGAAAAAGATAACGGTAGCAGCCGGGATTCGAACCCAGGACCTCGTGGTCTATCCGAGACCTGCACTCTATGCCAACTAAGCTACGGCTATCCCAATCCATCCCGTCATTTTTATCGGTATCATACTTCGACTCTTAAGAACTCTTAATATCATCCTCAATTAATTCCCTTTTTTTTTTGGCTGCTACCTTTCCATGAAAATATAAATATATATATTTAACAACATTATACTAATCCACAGAGCAAACAAATGCCTACAAAATGAAATCTAACCAATTAAAAAAACGTCATGTTTATAATTGCTTTTGTCGCCATTTGTAAAATTGAGGTTAGATCACTCTTGCGTTAGTGGCTTATCTGTTTACTACCTAGTTGACTCACTAATAACAGGCTTATCGTTTTTATCCTCATTAGAATGGAAGATGTCAACGTCCAGGGAAATTTTGCTCAGATGAGAGATAGTTCTCCTAATGCAATGCATATTTGCAATACACAACCCGCGGTCTGCGAGCCATTTCGTTCGACCCATTCGGCAAAATAAAAAAAAAAGGTAATTCTTATTTGAAAACCTTTGGTGAAATTTCAGAATAGTTTTTTGGTAATACATATCCCGTGTCTTAAATTAATTGCCAAGTAAATATTATCACTAGTGCCAATTTTTCGATTTTTCACCAAATTTAATATGTGGTTAAATAATAGATGGTTACGGGGAACAGGAACGTGCGGTCACATGAGCACTAACCACCCTACCTTGAGGTGGTTTTTCACAAAAAACGGCGCTATATAAATCATCCAATTATTATTATTATTACCATATTCGCATAAAAATATAAATACTGAGAAAATTGATTAAATTATTACAAGAAATCAATCTACACTTTCAAAAACACGCGCGACGATGTTAACTAAGAAATACAGCGCCGCCCACGCCGCACCGAATATACTGCCAAAGGCAGGAACTAAGTATGCAAAATGACGCACACATATTATCAAAATGTTGACCTCATTCGACACAAAAATATACATGTGTGCGCGATGCTCAGTCTAGGGACGACTCGTTTGTGTTAGTGTCTGAAAGGCCGTGCCTTTCGGTATAAATGTCTAGACCGCAAATGTAGCAATGTGCCATCTGTTCGTGCCTCTATTAGTTAGTACAACTTTGCTAACAAAAAAATGATAATTTCAATAAAATATGGATAATTTACCCATGACTTCTAATATGCATATATAAATGAAGCAGTTAATTTAGTATTTTATGTAGCCTAGGCAATCCCAACCAACATTAAAAATATATATTAATTCGCTGTTTTTCATACTGCCTTCCCTGATTAAAAACTTTGTGCACGCTACTGCCAGGGAGTGCTGTACTATACAGCTATTATCAACAATGCGGGCAGCGAACGTTTGAAAAATAGGTAAATTGTCCCTTCTGCTAAAAAGGTTGTGTATCACTGGGGTAGAATGTTAATGTTATAACTCGTGCTGTTTTTTTAGTGGACTCCACCAATATGCAATACTTTTCTCACGTTGTCTATGGTTGAAGCTTGCAACGCGGTTGACTCTGGGTTCAAGCATTACGTTCGTGTTACCATCTCTCAGCTCTCGGCTCTCAGGTCTCAGGTCTCGGTTCTCAGCTCACTCCACTCTCTCGCTTGCAGGGGTGAACAGGCCGACGAAATAGAAAATTATTTGTGACCAACCGTGAAACTCACCCACAAGCGTGTCATTGTTTTGTTCCCATCTCTGAAAGCATTCAGGTTAGACAATGACTATTATTAACGTGGGCAAAGTCAGACCGTTCCATAGTTTTTTTTTCTTATGCGATGCTTTAATTTTAATTTTAAATCATTTTTGCAAGGTCGATCAAATTTCATTATCAACATTGCAACACCCAGACTAGAAGAGACGAAATGAGAAATTGATAAAATGTAGTTTCTTAGGGAGGTTTTCATACAGCAGCGTGTAGAGAATAGCCGATGATGGCTTGGAAATGATCAAATGATAAAACGTATCGTCTTCCGAACTATACAAATTGACTTGTACTTGACCAAAATTGAAGTGAATTTTCCAGTATTTTTTGTATTTAGTCTATCTATTTACTGGACGCCAGTAGAGATTTCACTAACATAATACATGACGTACATAGGGTAGAATACGAGTAGGTACATTAGTTAGTTAACAATACAAAAATAATAGTAGAGACTTAATTTTACAGAAATACATATCAGATACGTTCGAGCTGCATCCCTGAGTTTCGTCGTCGGCTCATAAAGCTGAGTGATACGTAACTCAATCTTATCAATATACTCAATAACATTATCTTTTTTTTTAGTACTCAATTTTTAACGCATTTTTTTTCTTCATAGCACCAACCAGTAACTGCCAAACACATATACGTAATCTCTTTATACTTAATTGTTATACTTTTTCTAGATATACTATATTACCTATGTCAATACTAGCTTTTTTCCTTATATTTTTGTATAATGGCAATTAATGTGAACTAAACTTATCAATTTGACTGTCCTTGTTGGGCAGACAAACATTCTTAAATTTTGTTGTTAAATAATGTTTGTTTCAAATAAATAAATATTATTATTACATACAGAACTAATTATTTTTGCTTTGATGCAGGACAGAGAGGTTTGGAATAGGTATGACGAAAAGATCTGTATAGGTATTGGCAGTTCGGTGAAGACGCACTAGTTGTGAATTTGTGCTGTGGTTGTCTCAGTGGAAAATATGGTGGCGTCGAGTAGATCTAACAGGGACACCGATATTTATAGCACTTAATATTTGAGGGCAGTCTAGTCATTTATATAGTATAAGTTTTGTGTTTTGACACAAAATAATGGAAAATTCACGTCAAATTGTATCACTCACAAGTCACGTTGTTATAGTTTGAAGACAATACATTGTATCATTTCGTCGATTCCGACGAACAATGTCGGATGTGTAGATTGGTCACTTTGCAAAAGAGCTGTAGTAGTTGCAATAATATGTTTTTTCAATGAAATAAATAGAGGTTTAAGCCAAATATCAAAAACCAAACTATATTTCTTCATTAATTGATAAACTAAAGTTCTTAAAAACTTAAGACAAGATTTTTGTGCATAGCGCAAAGGGTAACAATTATTATTTTTATAAACAATAATTATTAATCTAAAACACTCATCCAAATTGAAAAAACCTTCCGAGCAAAGATAAATGTCGCCGGCAGGACTCGAACCCGCACCCTTGAGTGTTTTAGATTAATAATTATTGTTTATAAAAATAATAATTGTTACCCTTTGCGCTATGCTCTTGTCTTAAGTTTAAGAACTTTAGTTTATCAATTAATAAATATTTGACAAGTCAAAGCAATTTTCACCAATAAAATGTAGACATAATTTGTCTCGACGCCATCTATTTGAGGGATTTAGCCGTTAAAGCCTCTCTCATACTAATAAAGTTGGTTGTTTACAGGTGAAAATATAATAAAAACAGTAATTATTAAAATGGAACACTAGTATATATTGATTAACTTGGCGGGTTTGCGATAAGCCGACGTAGCTCAACGGTAGAGCATCTGACCGGACATTAGAAGGGTGCGGGTTCGAGTCCTGCCGGCGACATTTATCTTTGCTCGGAAGGTTTTTTCAATTTGGATGAGTGTTTTAGATTAATAATTATTGTTTATAAAAATTATATTTCTTCATTTCAAAAACAATAAACACGTAGAAACGAAACTTTAAGCAGTTCTATTAAGAAGTTACCATTATTTGCACAAACGACATTGTTCGTTGGGACCGTCGATATGCTCATTTCGGAATCAACATCGGCCATTGAGAGTTTTTTGGGTGAGTTAATATAAGTAAACAAAAAAAAAACTCTTCTGCTATTCTGACTACTGACTTGACCCGACGCAAGTAATCAATTCACCCGATCATGTCATTCTTCCCCGGGCGTTCCCGACTTTATTTTTTATTTATTTTTTACTTTTTTTTATGTAATACCACACAAGAGTCTCAGCTGCTCCCAACCGTCTGGAGCCAGTGAAACTATGGTATCCCCAATTGGGGTATGTTGTGAGGCTGAAGGTATTTTGGGGGGGGGGGGTGAGGGAGAGGAAGGCGGGGAAGTTCCTGGCTATTCATATCTGGTCACCAAACACGGATAAAGCTATTTCAAGCAGAGTTTCGATTCTGAATTGTGGTCTTTCACCAGGGCGATCCTGACAGTATCTACTACTCTGGAACGTGCCGCAAATCACTACATATTATTTTAAACGAACAAATTGCGAAATAACACAATTTAATCAAATAAAATTTACATGCGAACGCCGGAATTTGAACCCGCGACCTCCGAATTCGGAGCCAAGGATCGTAACCACTCAACCACGGAGACCATAAAACATTCCGTTTACATGATCATTTTCCAATATTCACTTTCGCGTCATATATTCTCCTTTCTCAGTTCATCCCCTCTACATGTCCCAACCATCTAAGCGTACCTTTCTTAAGAGGAATATACAATCCAAAATATTACTGCAAGGTGTCTGTCGAATACCACTGAATATAGGTGATAGGCACAAAATTCTCTTGGCAAGCAGAGTTAAAAAATATTTGTTGTGAGCACAAAAAGCAGTTTTTATTTATTTTGTGAAGAAATTTATAAGAAAGAAAAAAAAACTAATTCAGGGAATCTTTCACAAATAATCTTAGCTATAAAGCATTTTTTAAAAACTTGTTTCTTATGTATATATATATTTAGTAGTTTACGCTTATATTTTTTACAACGTAATTAACAATTTTATTTTACAATAAAAAACACATAAATTTGTTGTAGACCACTTTTATTTTATCAAAACTCTACCGGTTTCGGAAGCACCCTTCCTTCATCAGGAGAATATTAAAACTAACTTATGATATAAAATATTGACAAGACATATAAATTTTAGGTGTTGGAGTGGGGGGTAAGCAAATGGGTAGGGGTAATTGTAGGATTTCCGGGAAGAACAGAGCGATTGATAATTAACTTATCTTTTAGTCCCATTCTGAATATTTTCCCAATAAATCGCTCTGTTCTTCCCGGAAATCCTACAATTACCCCTACCCATTTGCTTACCCCCCACTCCAACACCTAAAATTTATATGTCTTGTCAATATTTTATATCAGAAGTTAGTTTTAATATTCTCCTGATGAAGGAAGGGTGCTTCCGAAACCGGTAGAGTTTTGATAAAATAAAAGTGGTCTACAACAAATTTATGTGTTTTTTATTGTAAATTATGGCGAGCCACAAAGTTAATGCTTTTTACAAATTTTATTTTAATTCTTATAAACGGAAATTATAGGATAAGGTTTAATTTATCCAAAGCATATTTTTAAATTTTCAATTTGTTAACCGATTTGAAGCATAGATTGATCAAAATAGTGATTTCAGTGACAGTCTCGCCATCGTGCTTTCTGAACATCCACATTTGTAATGCGGTCATTTATGGTTTACTGTACATACGCCTTCTGCATTTCAAGTCTACAGCATTCCGTTTATTTTTATCCTTCCACTGTCATATATCAGGGTTGGTATCAGCTCTTCATTATCCTCACTTATCAACTTGAATCTTTGACTTTATTTTCTCACGAATTAATAAATAACTCCCCGAGCAACATTCGTATTTTCACACCATCCGCTCGAGTTTGTTAGTGTTTGCTTTCTTCAATTATATCTGTCTGTATTTTTAAAACGTATTTTTTTTTCATTTTCGCGTAATTATAAAATTATTTTTGTCGAGGAAATAGACAAAAAAAACAACTGCAATCAAGTTCTATGCAAATGCTTGGCAATAAAATGTAGACATTTAATTTATGTTTATTTTTTTAATTTCTATTTTACTTTATTTAAAGACGTACAGCAATGTTGCATTCCTATGAGTTATCAATTCAACTCGTTTTGGTACTGTTAATTTTTGCTACATAATATTAAGTTTAACAAAGTTTTCAATGCAAATATGTAAATGAAAATATAAAATCAAAATGTACATATATAAACAGTAGGAAAATAATATAAATAAATGTACAGGCTCGAAACATACAGATACAATAGGAATACATGATAACGTTTAATAATGTGGAATAATTTTTTTTCATTAGTGTGGTGGCACCAACAAACTACTCAATTTGTCTTTGAAATTTGTTCTCCAAATTCAAAAAAATTCACTTCGATTTTGACAGTTCGTTTTAAGGAAACAATCCAAGACAACATAACTCGATTATATTAACGTTTTTAAATGTATAATTTTAATCTGTGATTCAGATTTTTAATTATTTTTTTAACGTATAATAAATGGGTTTTTTCTATACATTCATTTCAGAAATACAAAAAAAAATTATTTTCCATGAAATCTTCTTCCTTGAAAAGCGTTAAATAATAATAATAGAATATTATTATAAAATTGTCATAAGACATGATGTATAATCATCTCCTTTCGGAAAGTACCTACCACTAATTTCTGAGTACAGTTTAGTTAAAGTTTTAAAAAATATGCATTTGGGCAATTGTGCTTTTTAAAACTTACTGTAATTTTCTTATGAGTCATCTCGGTGTTGTTAATTAAAACATTTTAAACGGTAGAAGCTCTCTCAATTTTTGTCTACTTTTAAATGTCAGACTGTACCCATATAGTTCATGTCAATAGATCAATGAAGAGTTAAACCGATAGAAGTTTGTTGTGGGTGAGTCCGAAGTAAGGACAATTTTTCCCCCACTTCGTGAGAAATTAATCGAACTTTTTGGCCTGTCTGGAGCCTAGGAGTAGATAGGTCTCATGTAAAATGGCGGCATGGTTTTCTTTAAAATTGGTATATGTGTTAGGATTTTCTGTTTAGTGTAATAGACAAATTTAATGCTATTTTAGCGATAATTAACATATACAAAGTAATGGTATCTTCTTACAAAATTGTTTATATTGCCACCATTTTCACTGTTTTTTTATTTCATACTTGCTTTGAATTTTTTTTTTTTGGTATAAAGTTATTAAGTATGAATTATTGCTTATTGCTAGGTGCCATAATTGATTTGACAGCGATCTACTTACTATCTCTAAACAAAGAAAGAGAAAAAATATTTAAAAAAATATATTTAAATAAAAAAGATCTTAAGTAGGCACCTACTTGTGTTTTCTATTTTGAAAATATTCTACACAAACAAACCTTCTTTTTAATATATAACCTGTGGCTAATCAGAGTGGTATACCTATGGGCTAACCTCAATACAACATGGCGGGTTCAATGTTTTTCATAATAATTTTAAAACGTTATAGCAACGGTTTTACATTTGGGTTTCATTCAAACTAAAAACTTTCTAAACCTTCCCGGCAATAATAAGAACAACCTGGGCTATTTTCATCGAAACCAGTCAATTAATTTTGGAGAAAATCGAGGACAGACAGACAGACAGATAAGAATTTATTTTTATATATGGAGATGTTCAAACCGTTAGTCATACTACGGGTAGCAATAATGTTTCAACATATAAATTCTTACATTAGAGTATCGTCATAGAAAAGCTGTTACTATATATTTTAAAACTACAGTTATCTTTTATATATCTCCCTTATCATTGTATTTTTTAAATTTCCTGTGCTAAACTGTAAGATATACTACTATATAAAACTATATGTAAAAGCGGGCGTTAAATAGATAAATACATTTCAGTAGGTAATTCTGTTCGCCAGGTTGTCTGTGTTTTGGGTTACCGCCCATTCCACCCTCTCATACTCTGTACCAACCCGTCTGTCGACCAGTGGCTCATCGGAAAAGTCTCAAACCCCAGGGCTATCGTGTTACCTATATGCAGAAACAAAATATAACTATAACTGATAATAATAATAAAAAAAATTGAAATTAGGTTAAATAAAAAATAAAAAAATTAAATCGTATAAGTGCATTTGGTTATTTGTAAAATTTATTTTTTATCTTGGGCAAGGCCAGCTACCTCACTGCGTTCGGCTATCGAATCGTCCTTCGAGCGCGGCTCTCGTCCTTCTCCGTCTGGCGGGTGTCGCGGCCAATAGGAGCTCGACGCCGCGGGTGCAGCGCCTCCTGTCTGGCCCGCCCTCGCCCCCGCCCAACACGTTGCGCAGCCCTCGTCGCCCTCCTTCTCATTTATCCGGACGCTCACTTCCCAATCCAACATCTCTGGCCGGCGACAGTCGCTTCCGAAAGCTCGACGAGGTAACACGCACTGCACTCGGAGCTTAAAAATACCCTACAAAATACTTTGTTAAATCGCTAGCTTATACATCAATCACTTTTAAATTTGAAACACAGAGGAGTTATTTCACAATTATAATAATCTTTTTCTACGATTCATTATAACGACTTTTACATATTTGCTTGTTGCATATATTAACATCCTCGAATTGTTGAATCTTGCTTATCTCTTAAAAAGCCGGTCGGCCGCCAAGTCTGGCCACTACTTCGACTATCGCCACTCTTCGGGCATTCCGAAGCCTTGCAAGCGAGTTGGTAAGTAGGTACGCGGCGTTACAGGGAGGTTAGTACATTTTTCTATTATCTTTTAAAAACATTAAATTTTTTTTTTGTATTATCGTCCATCTGCGTAATTGTGCTCTTATCACACTAAATTTCAGGTTTGTGGATTCAATTCTTGTTGAAGACATTTATCTTTTTTACGACGAGTATAAAATATATTGGTTAAATAAAACAAACACTTTGTTTTGAACCAATAATTTCTTTTAATTCTATGACCAACTGGTTTCGCTTATCCCAAGCTTCGTCAGGGTGAAATTTAAAATTATATAAAAATACGTTTGTTTTATTTAATAATATGTCAAACCACAAAGTAATTCCTTCTACTGGCACTTTAATTAAGGTAATACTATTCACATGTGCTCGTTTAATAAATGTATTACTTACTTCATCATTGAGCAGTTTCTCCGGCGGTGTAAGCAGTTAGAGTGAAGTACCACAAAATACACGTTCCTTTCTTATATCAAATTCAAGCATAGCCGCATTTCTTTCATTATTCTTAATCTTAAGAGGAACGGAATATTTCATACCAAACTTAATTTTGGATTTTAGGCCAAAATACTCACTAAAACTAAATGATATTTAAAAAAAAAAAATGAAATATAGAGTAAATATGTAGTACGGATTAGAAGAATTTTATTTATTTTTATTTTAAATTATGTAATACAGGCAATTAAGAAATTTATTTTTCATGATTTTAGAGGCAACTTTGGAAATTATTTGCGAGTTTACAATATATTTTTTTTAAATTGCCAAATTTGTTATGTAAATACGATTACATTAAATAAAATTTAAATAAAAAAACGTTTTTTCGGGTGGATATTTTAAATTATGTACGGCAAATTTGTGCTCCAAAGTAAATTGGTTGTGTTAAATTTAAATTTAAGCCCGTCGTAATACTTATTTCAAAACTTTTTAATTTTCTATTTCATTACGTTTTTATTAATTTTTTTTTTAAATCACCGTTTGCCCCTTCATAAAATTGATAAAATTGCCTCCAAAAACGCAAAAATTCGATTTCTTCAATGGCCTTTCCTTTTTTAATTAAAACAGAAATAAAAAAAATTATTTCTAATTCGTGGTGAATATTTGCAATACCCCTTGATTAAAAAATGATCATTCGGTTTGAGTGAGTGTATTTTGGCCTCAAATTTAAATTTAAGTTTTGTTTGAAACAGACCGCCCAGTCGTTCCTCTTAATATTCGGGAATCGTCCGAAGTGTTTGGCTTACTATTCCATATACCATAATATAGGCAATCTGTACCTTAAATTAATTTTCATTTTCCAGCAATAATTCATATTATTCTGGCTGTGAGTGTTTTTCTTAAGTCTTTTTTTGTAACTTTTTGCGTGGAAAATAAGTTATAAAAAAAGAAAATAAGTAACTTCCAGCCGTTTTTTCACTAAACGTGTAATTTTCTTAATGAGGTGACGGGACTCGCCAGCCTTCGGATTTTGTCGTCACTACCGTCCGAGGAGCTGATTGAGGAATTCGAGTCACTCACGACACAGTATCTGCGTGGAAAAGGAAACGACAACTTCCGTCTCAAATTTCAGATCGCCGCGCGTTCGTCAACTAGGACAGTGAGCTAATATGTAATTTCTTTTCATTTGTCACTTCTTACCAGCGATAAGTTTATGCCAGTACTTGATACAAAAAAGACACATTCTATCACATCGGTGGCGGGTCGTGTTTATTGTTATTTTTGCGTATGAATAGATTGTGTTTATTAAAATTCAGTTTTTTAGACGCAAAAATACAGAAATTGTAAAGTCTTTTCGGCTAAGAAAAAATGGTAGGTGTTGTTTGTAAAAATCTGAAAAAAGTTTCGCACTATGTTTATTGACCCCTTACTAAACAATTCTACCAGAATTCAAGATAATATTCTCACTGGAGTTCTTGTGACCGATTTGCGGCTTCCAGATGAAGTACACATCAAGAACAAAGTCACAACTAAGATTTTTTTTAGGTGGAAACCAAGTTGATGCCCTAATTTGACTTCTCCTGATGGCTCTTCATACAAATCTGTCGGAGGGTTCCTCACTATGTGCATGGCTCATGTAATTCCACTATGAACCCTGTACATCACGTGGGGTGACCCTCAGATGGAATATCTTCTGACTTCCTCGGGCTCTTCCTACGGACTGGAAATGTACATACGTACGTAAGCTCTAAATACATATGGTTTTTTTCTTCCAATTTCTGTTATGAATTTTAAAAAAAATATATATATATATATATATATTTTGTTGCGAATTTAAATAATTTATTTTATATTTTGTTACGCATTTAAATAATTTATTTCATATTTTGTTACGAATTTAAATAATTTAATAATTTATTGTGTAATTTGTCGTAAAGTTAATTTATATTGTGTATTATTATTATTATATGATATCTTATTGGCACATCTTCAATTACCACTTGAATAATATTTATTTTTTTAATTAGAAATTTTATGAAAATCAAATTTAATAATGTTTTGTATTAAGAGTAACGGCTGTGCGGCCTGCTTCATACAAAACTTAATTTTGGATTTGAGGCCAAAATACTCTCCAAAACGCAATTATCTTTTTTTTTTCATTAAAAAGTATAGTAAATATCTAGGACGAATTAAAAGTTATTTATTTATTTTTGTTTTACATTATGAAATACAAGCCATTAAAGGAATTGATTTTTCGCGATTTTAGAGGCACCTTTAACAATTATTTGGGGGCTAACGGTGATTTAAACAAAGTTTCACACCATCTACTTTGAAAATATAATGAAATATAAAAAAATAAAAAAAAACTAATTTGCCGTACATACTCGTAATTTAAAATATCGACCAGAAAAAACGTTTTTGTTTTTGTTTTTTTATGTTTTGTTTTCAAATTTTTATTTACGTAATGTAGGAAATAAGATATATTTTTACCAAAAATACAATAACCTCGGAAATTTTTTTCTAAACTGCTTCTAAAATTATGAAAATATATATTTTTTTTCATGATTTGAATGAATTTAAATAAATAAAATACTTCTCATCCGTACTAAATATTTACTAAAACTTTAATTTAAAAAAAAAAAAACATATCATTCAGTTTGGATAGATATTTTGACCTCGAATCCAAAATTAAGTTTTGTGAGAAACAGGCCGCGCAGCCGTTCCTCTTAAGTTCTGCAAGTATTTTATTTTTTATTATTGTGACAACTGTGTCGCAGTTCAAGTCCATTTTCAAACTGTGGTTGGGCCACATTGCGACGACTTGCTTATATGATTTTATTTACTCCCACCCAATTTTAATTTGCACGGTCTTTATAATTATTTATTTCCGGTAAAACTGATGAGGCATTTAGATTTATAATGTTTTTTCCCCGTTTTATTATTTTTTTTTTACGGTAACTTCACACAGGAGACCCTGAACGAAATAATTTCCCTCAAGGCCTATATCATCTTTGGGGGTGCCGTGTGGAGTGTTGAAAATGTTTTCTTAATTGTTTTGAAATGACGTGAATGCTATTGACTTATTTAAATGTGTTATATTGTTTGGATCGTGTGAATATACTGAGAAGTGGAGAATAAATAAATTTCCTTACTTTATTAATTAACGTTATATTGGGATCATTGGTTCGTTTATTAAATTCCAATTGTTCAGGTAAATTTAATCTAAGACCGTTTCTTTATATATGTAAATAATATAATATAATTTATATTGTCAATTAGTCGAAAACAAACTATTTAATTCATTAACGAATTCGGTTTTGTTGATATTTTCATTTATTCCATATTAAAATATATCTAAAGATGTTGATACTTATATAGTGAATACTGTAGTGTAAACAAAGTAATTTTTATTAATGAAAATAAAACAATAACTTTGTTTATAACCACGAGAATTTTATTTAATTTTATTACGACCGACCGGTTTCGCTTAACATAAGCATCTTCAGGGTACAAAAATTAAACTGATCAAAAATACATAGTGTGTGTTTATATATACAAAATAGAATAAGACAGAACATAACATAGAACAAAGAAAAAATGAGATAGCATGAAATAGCATGAAATAGCATGAAATAGAAATAACCGAGCGAAAGAGACAGAAGTGCACATAATGGAATACCAAGGAATAACTGAACAGGTGATTATGGGATGGGAAATTTTACGAGATTATAGGGAATATACCTAATATTGGGCTATTGGACACATTTAGTTGATTATTTAGAATTTTATTTTTGGTTTTAACAGCTTTCTTTATTTCTAGTGATTCTAAATTATTCAATCTGTTTCCATGACCATTTTTATGAAGAATATTAGCACCGGTGCTTTGATTGAAGGTATGATCTTTATCAATAAGGTGATTGGCGAATTCTGAAAAACCGTTATTATTTAGGCATCTAAGATGTTCTTTAATTCTAATATTGACATTGCGTGTTGTTTTGCCAATATAGAATGCTGAACAATCATTACAATCTAATTTATATATTCCCAGTGACTAAGCTTGTCGTCTTTATCTTTTGAGTTGATTAAAAATTTACCTAAATTATTATTTGTATAAAATGCAGGTCTTAATTCAGAAGGAAGATTTTTTACACTGCAGGAAGAAAAATGATTAATGAATAAAATACGCCGCCATTGGTAACTAAGATTGTTAATAGTGTTAATTTTATGTGGATTAGCGAATAAGAAGTTTTTAGTGGCTATTTGTTTTTGTTTTTTACTTAAAATTGTATCAATTAAATCGGACTCATATCCATTATTTATAGCTATTTTTTTAATTAATGCTAGTTCGTTGGAATATATATATACGAAACCGGTCGGTCGTAATAAAATTAAATAAAATTCTCGTGGTTATAAACAAAGTTATTGTTTTATTTTCATTAAATATGTCTAACCACAAAGTGACTGCTTTCTATCAAAATATAATTTTTATTAATTTAATAAAATAAATAAGACTTATTTTGTATAAACCATTATTTAATAAATACATATCAACATTTTTCGAAACTATTTTATCAAATTAACAATAGTTGATGATGAGATAAGGTAAATAATTGAGCATTAATATAAAAATAATTAAATAATATAAACAAAATTATTGTGAAACACTAATTATTATATTTATAATAATAATAATAATAATTGGATGATTTGTATGTTTTTTTTACATGAATACCGCACAAGAGTCCCAAACTGCTCCCAACCGTCTGGAGCCAGTGAGACTGTGGCATTCCCAATTGGGAAATGTTGTGAGGCTGAAGGTATTGGGGAGGGGAAGGAGAAGGGGGAGAGGTATATGGGGAAAAGGGGAAATACCTGGCTATTCAGATCTGGTCACCAAACACGGCTAAAAGTCATTTCAAGCAACGTTTCAATTCTGAATGGTGGTCTTTCACCAGGGCGATGCTGAGAGCATCTTCCATTGTGGAACGTGCGCAAATATACTATATATTATTTTTAAATGAATTAATTGTAAAACAACACAAATTAATTAAAAGAGAAATTACTTGCGCACGCCGGGATTTGAACCCGCGACCTTCGGATTCGTAGTCGAGAGCCTTTCCCCTCGACCATGGAGGCCGTCGTTGTATAGCGCCGTTTTTATGAAAAATCACCTCAAGGGCGCTGTACAAATATAACTTCATATTCTCTATCTAATTATGTATAAACAGATAGAGAAAAACATACTTACCTGGCAGGTCGCTTCAGGTGAACACAGTTTTATTAGAAAATTTAAGTAAATAGATGATAGTTTTACAGTTGCTATTTCATAAAATAGAAATTTAGAATAAATTTAGAACAACCAAGGCACTGAAATAAAAGTAATTATTCTAAATATAAATATTAATGTGTACTCGTAAATAAATTTAAGATAGCCATATTTAATTTTTTTGTATTAACAATTTTTAATTGAATATTAAAAAAATTTTCTAATTTATAATATGAAATGTATATCAAAATAATGATTTGTTTCTAAATTGTGGTTTGCAATTTCAGAATAATTCTTATTACTCAAACACCTCAAGTGCTCCTTAACTCTAGTATTAAAGTTTCTAGAAGTTTCTCCGATATACATATTGTTACAATCTTTACAATTTAATTTATAGACCTCCGATTTGTTTTTCCTTGTTATTTAATTATTTATTTATTATTAGTATAAATAGCTGGTTGGATAGTATTTGGAATGTTTTTATTACTCAATTTGAAATACGATTATTAAAAATAAAAAAAATTCTCCACTGTTTAATATAGCCTATATGCCGTTTCGTACATTCTGAGATGATGGAGAAAAACTGCTTAAAAAAATAATTGCAGACTAGATTTGAAAAATACTTTTTTATAATTATTAGGCAAGCTTTCCAGCTAAACAAATCTATTCTTTTTAGCAAATCTAGTCTTCGCAATTATTTTTTAAAGCAGTTTTTCTCGATCATCTCAGAATGTACGAAACGGCGTATAGGCTATATTCTATATACAGCGACGATATATTATCAAATAATTTCACATTATAACCGCTGTTGATTACAATTTCTTTAATGATATTTAATCATTTGTTAAAAGTTTTTTTAAATGATGGAACATCAATTGAAAATAATTGTCACGAAGTGATTTCGCCTTTATTGAGGAAATAAAAAAGTCAGTAATAAATAATAATACATGAAATCACGGAGAACAAAAAAAAATAACAATGTGTTTAAATAAAAGCTGACACGATAGACATTATATGGAAAATTAAAAAAAAACCCATAGATTCAGTAAACAAACGCAATGTCTTCCAGAAGGTAGAAAAACCAACCTGAGTTTTAAATAATATAATTGTAAAGCCGTTAGCAATAAAATAAATTTCAGTTCTTAAATGTACAATATTAGAAAGCAATGGGATTCACTCTTGACATAGATATTATATATACCATAGATTTAGTCATAATTGTGCCAGTCTGAAGATGCCCGTGATAGGGTAAAACCAGTACGGCCGAAAATAAAAAAAGGGGAAAGAAAGTAGCAAATTTTTTTTAATCCAAAAAAATCATATTAAGACTGAAGTCTCTAATTTGAGTTGATCTGCGTTTGTTGTAGTTCAGTAAATAAACATATTGTTATATATTTGTGATGGTTGGCTTTGTGGGGTTGCCCCTCTCGTAAACGGGATTCGATATCAAAGGCTTTTCAAAAGGGTTCATTAGTGTCCCAGCGATTGCGATTTCCCTTTACTCCAAATTGTATTTTGATGATGAATTTTTTGCATAACTTTGTATACTGAATTGCGATGTTTCAAAAGTGTTATTAAACTGTTTGTATATTGATGTTATGTACTTGCCAAACTTTTGCGTATAAAATATTTTATCAATGTAAAATTTTGGAATAACTTATTGAAGCTTATAAACCTTACTGTAATACATTTGTAATCATTGAAGATAATATTAACAACTCTCAAAATGTAGAGAGAGAGGTCCCGGATAGACCATGAGCTCCTGGGTTTGAGTCCCAGTTTGTTACCGTTATATATATTTTGTCTCTGTGTTTCCTGTTTCATTTTGAGAGTTCTTAATATTATCTTCAATGATTAGAAATATATTACAATGAGATTTATAAGCTTCAATAAGTTATTCCAAAATTGAAAATTAATCCTACGTTTGTAGGAAAAGTCAACAGATGTCACATATAAATAAAAATAGGATAGGTATATCCGAGACACTATCTCAACATTACAAATAAATTCGGGTAGAATCAAGATAAAAAAGATAGCAGTCAACATATGGGAATTGATTGAAGATGATATTGATAGTTCCCAAGGAATCGAAGTATGATACCGATAAAAATGACGGACAAACAGATTGGACAGTGGACTAGAAGGCAAGGTCCCGGATAGACTATAAGGTCCTGGGTTCCAGACCCAGTTTGTTTCCGTTATCTTTTTCCTTTCTGTGTCTTTTCGGTTTCATGTTTCATCTTGAGAGTTATTTATTGTTTGTACTCATCTTCTGTAGGATTGATTTGAGTGTTATTTCAATGAATATGTCGTAATTAATTTATATGTATCATAATGTGGTTTTCTGATGAGTTTTTCAAATGTTTACTACAGTACCATGTGCCCTTGCGATTTACCCTTTCCCCATTGAAATATTTTAAGCCTGTATGTTATTTAGTTTAAATAAAAAAAATATTATTTAAACTTATTATCAATAGGTTCTGCAAGTAATTTAGTTTTGTTTATTATTATGGCAGCATGAAAATGGCTTTAAACACCGAAATAATAATAATAAAAAACTTAAACTCACAGAAAACAATTAATAATGTATGTTTTGTATTCTTTTCAGCCTGTGTGGGTTACCTATTTGATATTTCCACCATAACTATCCATGTATTATGTCTACTGCATTGTTCTGTTGCTAAACTGTAATTAAACCATATTTTTAGCTGTTTCTAACTGTTGTTATAACATTACTGAATTGTTACTCATATAAAGTAATGTTTCTTGTTAATAATCTCCTTCTATCTAACATTTCATAGATTTTAGTGTTATTTCACTGCATATCTTCGTATATAAATTTCGTTTCCTGTTTTATCTCTACGCACGCAGCATATACAAAGAATAACTCAGATCAAACTAACAATCTTCACTGTGAATACTTCAAGTGTGCATTTTTTTCTAGTTCAAATTGCATAGTGAATTACTTTGGTATAATTCGCAAATGCGGTAAGAGTAAACAGAACACGGAATTTGTATGCGAATATTACTTGCTTAACGTTTGTGAAAATGACTAACAATCTTGTATCGTATCATTATTGCCATGTTTTACTTTTTATATTGTCATCACTAAGCTAAACATAAAATGTATTGTACATTGAATGCTCCTACCCTACTGCGACCTGCGATCCTGGAATGCAACTATGAAATAGTCATCCTGAAGAAAATCCAACTAACAGCCTTTGGAGGGAGAGCCGGGATTCACGTGGTACATGTAAATTATTAAGTATGTACCCTGTAGTATCCGCGGCTCTCTCTCTAATGGACAGTCTTCCTCGGTGCTTGGTCTCATCTCGGTCAAAGTCAAGATCCTCTCATCATTTCGACCCCCAGTTTTGAAGATTTAGAAGAAACCTTTCAAATCCAAGATCATCTTACTGCTCACTTTACTAACACAGCCATTGAATGAAAATCCGGAGGCGGCAGGGTTCATATGTATTTATTTGGTGTACCCTGACGCATCCGGCATTATTCATTTTTTGGTAAATCATCCTTGGCGTTGGGCTTCATCTGATTCTTCTCACGGAGTAATGCAGAAAATCAAGCAAAAAGAAAATCATCTTGCATCAAGTCAGAAAATAGTCGTCTAGAAGAAAAATTCCAACATATCTATAAATATATTTTGTTGTGGAATAACTTATTGATGCTTATAAATCTCATTGTAATATATATTTTTATCATTGATGATAATATGAACAAATCTCAAAATGAAATCGAAAAGACACAGAAAAGAAAAAGTTAACGGTTGCACCTCTGGGACTCGAACCCAGGACCTCATGGTCTATCCGGGACCTTTTGCTCTAATCCAATGAGCTCCGGTTACCACAATCTATCCCGTCATTTTTATGGGTATCATTCTTCGATTTCCAAGAAGTGTTAATATCATCTTTAATTAATTCCCATATATTTTTGCTGCTAACTTTTTATGACTGCAAGATTCTACCCGAATTTATTTATAATCGTTAGATAGTGTTTCGGATATACCAATAAGAAGACAATCAGCGTAACGAAAGACACAATGATTACTCTTTTCATTTAGCAAAGCACTTCACTAACCGCCGTCGGATGGAGTGTCCGGGACTAACGGGGTGCGCGATTTTAAGTGTGTACCCTGTTACGTCCGAGACTTTTCATCCAACGTACAATCATTCACATCACTAGAAAGTCAAGACGACCGCTTATGGAAGAAATTGACCACGACCCAAGCAAGAAGAGAACTTCACTAACCCCGCTATCTAGCTGCTCGCTTTACTAACAACCATTGGAGGGGCAGTCAGAACACACAGGGTTCACGTTTTTTTTTACCTGTGTACCCTGTATAGTCCAGACTGATCCTTCAATGGAAACTCATCCCTGGTGTTTGGGCTTCTTCCTCGTTTCTTCAAGTCAAGACAGCGAAATTCAGAAGAAGATCACCAATATGTAACCATCATGAAGCGAAACTGAATTCACATCTTATTTATTATTTTCATAACTGTTCATTTAGAAAAAATATTATGTAACTATTTGCCTTTGCATATTTATTGTACGAATAATTGTAGAATTAATTTGAAATCAATATAATCAAATTCATTCAATTTAAAAAACATTGTACTCGTCATTATCAGCAAAAATAGAATAGAAAATAAGTGAATTACTTACATTGTGATTGTTTATTATTTCATTTATGCTTGGTATACTGATTTATCAATGCTTTCATGTACCTTCGAATCACTCAAGTAGTTTAGAATATTATTGTTATAATAATTATACTCAGTTAGTATTTAAAATTATACAAAGAATTTGCCAATATAATATTTATAAAATAATATTATTACTCGTACCTATTGTACGTAACTCGCTGCATTTATGTAAACCTAGACTGTTTACTATTAATTAGACCAATTGCTAATACCATGTAATAATTCGTATTTTATTATGTATTTTGTTATACTTGGTAACGATATGCTTTAACAATTTTTTTTCAATATTCACAGTGCCTAGTCGTGTTTCAATAATTGAACTTTTCTATTTTCAAAACTGATTTTAGTCGGCTCTTTTAAATTTCCCTTCTTTTTGACTGCTTTCTTTATTTCTGTTACTATAATAATGCAAATAGTTATTTAAGTAGGTACTCTACTTATCAGTTTTACTATTGTTATATTTGTAAGTAATTACCCATTTTTACTATAATTACCTATTTTTTTAAAATTTTAATAATATAATTTTTTTTTGTCAAAATGTATTTTTTTAACGGATTAATGAGTACTTACTATTTTCTCTCTCTTTCACTGTAATTTTTATTTCTTTTCAAAACTAATTTAACTATATTTTTAACTTATGTTTGCACTGTTAGGTATATGATCCAATTATGTAAAAGCCCCATGGGCGTATATGTACAAATAAGTAAATTAATATAGTTTATGAATATTTAGGATAAGTTGCGCGATAGTTAAGCTCTTTGATTCAGCGTGAACCTTTCAAATTAAAATCACGAATCATTTTACAAATAAATAAAACTAGCTAACTGTTTTTTGTTAACGAGTAAGACTTTATTAAGAGCGAGTATTTATGTTTATTTTGCAATTGCTATGCTTTTAAACTCACTGTGCTTTTTGCGAACAGCGTATTAATAATCTACGATATAATACGTAATAATAACGCTTTTATTCTACCAAATAAATATTGTTATTTTATGAGTTATACCAGTTAATCAAAATGTAACATTTTCAGAAGTGTGATTTAAAAAAAATATATTTGTCATACTGTTATTATAAAAATCTTTTAAAAGATGCAATCGAGACACAGATTATGTTGTAATATTAAAATATTTCAGATACCTTTTTATAGGATGTTTATTATACAACATTGTTTAAATGATAATAATAGTAGGTATGTAAGTGCTAAAATGTCTCGTGTTTAGAGAGAGAGAGAGAGTATATTTACCTAATTATATTTACTGAAAAAGAATTATGTATCATGCAAATTATTAAAAAAATTATATGTAAAATTGTAAAAAAAACCCAAACGCAGAATTGTAAATAAATTATGTTAAACAAAAATTTATTTATATTTTGAAAAAAAAAAAACCTCAATCGATCCCTACTTCTTGACTATAAATGCACAGAAGTTAGTGCAATGAAGACATATCATATACAATAAAAGCAGGTTTATAAAACATTTTTAGAGATAGTAATTATGACAAAATACTACATCACAAAATACGTATCTACTACGTATTTGCAAAGCCAGTCTACACACTAGTAATTTTTCAGTCATCTGAGAACCTAACACAAATAGTAAAATATATTTTTAAAGTAATAAAAGGTATTAGACACGCAAAATTTCGAGGATTAGCTCCTTCTAAAAACTACCCCCCTCCCCCTGAGTAAGCAATTTCGACTGACTGATTTGAAAAAAATCACTCCTTTTGATGTCATAATTAAATCATTAATCTTAAAATCAAAAATGAAAGCTACTGCCGAAAGATCAAAGATAAGTATCATGTAATCACTTCTACCATAGAAGATCACTCTAAATCAGGGGTTACTCATACTCATGGACATCGACTATCAAATTATTAGCATCGAAGCGTTACACTTATCATTAAATAAAGAAGGGACGAACGAACGAATGAACTTTTAAATTTATTTGATAATTGTTAAAACACCCTATGAGGTACATGGCAAAATAAACTAATTATGTTTATAAAATCGCTAACCTAAAAGAAAAATCAAGTATTTTAAAATGTCAGGAATAAATAGATATAAAAAAATATTGAAATGTGAATGTTTTCACTGATTTCCCACAACTTATGGCATATTGGGTGGTTTAACAATCGTCAATTCGATTAGTTTTTCCCAAATTTATTTATCACTTTTTGAGGTACAGTTTTCTACAACGCCCCCCTCTCCCTCCTCTTCGCAAAAAATGAATTTTTGAAGAGACTTGCAATGCGCCGCAGGTGCAACATTTTACATATCTTTAAAGACGAAGCTCACTCCGCGTTTTGTCCCGTTTCATTGATAACGATAAGTATTTTTCTTAAGGTGAAGCTATCAGTGACATCACTATTTCGAATTGGTTTTCATTATGAACACCAAAAAAATATGCTTTGGATAAATTGAAACTTTTCCTAGAAATACCCTTGATAAGAATTAAAATAAGAAATGCTGATTACGTTATTAAAAATATAAGCTTAAACTATTAATTAATAATAAATAAATTAAAAATTTCTTTGTAATCACCACTTTATTAATATATACATATCAACATGTTTCCCATCAGGAATATACAGAATACTATTACATACGAGTAGATATTACCATTATAATTAATTTATTAATAATGACGCCAATCTTTTGAAGAAATTATATCAATAAATAGTTTTTTTCTGGAATATTATCAACGTATGTAAAAAAAAGTTTAAAAAAAATACTGCTTTTTAGCTAAGATTACTTGTGAAAGATTTCCTTGATTACTTTTTTTTCTTTCTTACAATATTCTTCACAAAATAACTAAAAACCGCTTTTTACGTTTACAACAAACATTTCAAAACTTCGCTTGCCAAGCGAATTTTATGCCTATTACCTCTTTTCGTGGTGACATAAGACACAAAGTTTGTAGCAATATTTTTGGCTAGTATATTCATCTTTGTTTTAAACCACTTTATAATATATATAAATTTAATATAGTTAATCTCGACTTTCCTTAGGACCGTAATCATATAATCTCTATTTAAAACTATGTTTATATAATTACGGTCTTGAAGAAGTGTAATTTCAAGCCACAAAGTGATGGCTTATTCGGTAATAAATTATTTTAATTCAACTATATTTATTTTTTTTAGATTTGCACACACTTAGATTATCAGTTGACCTACGCGAATTTTTTTATTTTATAGTCATATTTTCAAAGTAAACGTTAGATGTGATTTTAAATTATTTATTTAAACTGGATTGAAGTATCATTAAATCGTAAAGGAAAACCACTTTAAAGAGCGTACGTTTGAATATATTTGTGCACACCGATAGTGGTTTAAATTGGTTCTAACTAGTTTGAAACATCCGCAGTCGCCTCTAACCCCGCAATAGTTTTACGATACAGTACACCACTACATAAGCACGAATCTCTATAAAATGATTATGCTGTATTTACATATGTACTACAATACTGTTGTCGTAAGTAAAAACACAGTATCTTCCTCGATACTCCTGAGGAAGATACCGTGTTTTTACCCACAGAATAGGTAAAACCAGGTTAAAAAAAAACCTTAAAGAAGAATGTGCTACAAAAATAATGATGAATAACAATACGTTACCATTGTCAATATTATGAAGAGAGGTAATAAAGAAAATGCTAACAAGAGGTAGCGTGAAGATGAAATAAATGGCATATAAATGGAAGTATAAAACCCTAAAACATGTACTATGACGTTTTAGGAGATTATAACATTTGTTATTAATTATCTTTCAATTTATTATCAACCTTTTTAAAATAATGACGGTCTTCGTGGTTGAGTGGTTGCGATCCCCGGCTACGAATCCGGAGGTCGTGGATTCAAATCCCGGCGGGCGCAAGTAAATTTTATTCGATTAATTTGTGTTTTTTCGCAATTTATTCATTCAAAATAATGTGTAGTATATTTGAGGCACGTTCGGGAGTGATAGAAACTTTCCGTATCGCTCTGCTGAAATATCACCGTCCCGAATTGAAACGTTTCTTGAAATGGCTTTAGCCGTATTTGGTGACCAAACCTGAATTCCCGGGTACTTCTCCATCTCATACCCCTTCTCAGAACCTTCAGCCTCACAACATGTCCCAATTGGGGATGCCACGGTCTGAACGACGATTGGGAGTAGTTGTGCGGTACTCATATAAACTCGAAATAATGACCGCGATTGACCGTTTGGGCATCCCTGCTTTAAATTGAGAATCATTGGTGGATACCCAAATGTCTTAAACATCCCATCAAATAAGTGCAATTCTATTATCTCGTTTAAGACAGTTCCCACGGTACTTCTCCAACTTGCCTAATTTCGTTGTTGTAATCCATTTCTTTTTTAAAAATTGATTATTTAATATACCCGTTCTCTAATTGCGACATCTATCGGTGATGAACAAGCACTATCTTCATTCATAATCACACCTTAAGTGAATTTTTATGTAAAAATGAATCGTAATATTATATTAGGAGTGACAGCGTGATGTGGCGGACCTTGAATCTGTTAAACACCCAATATTATATTTGGCAATGTTAGACTGCCAACTGAAAGTAACGCAACGTGGGATGGGAAGATGCAAGCACAGCAACACACTTAAGGCTAAGCGAAACGTAATACGCGCTAATTTAAATATTTTAGAAAACAAAAACCACTTTTAGCACGTAATGTTTTTAAATGTTGAAATGTTTGTTAGCGGTTATACACACGGAATATGAAATGGATTTTTTTCATAAGGAGTAAACATTTTGTGGATTGACATGATGAATTAAATGAAAAGACACTTTGTTTGAATCTACTTTTATTTTTGTATAAATTCGTCGACTAGTTTCGATTCGACTGAATCATTTGCAGGACTTAAAATATACTAATTAGTATATTTTATTTTATACTAATTAGTATATTTTGAGTCCTGAAGATAATATATAATAAAATATATTAATAAGTATATTTTATTGTATACTATTCAGTATATTTTAAGTCCTGACGATAATATGTAATAAAATATATTAATAAGTATATTTTATTGTATACTAATTAGTATATTTTGAGTCCTGAAGATAATATATAATAAAATATATTAATTAGTATATTTTATTGTATACTAATTAGTATATTTTGAGTCCTTAAGATAATATATAATGAAACATATTAATTAGTATATTTTATTGTATACTAATCAGTATATTTTGAGTCCTGCAGATAATATATAATAAAATATATTAATTAGTATATTTTATTGTATACTAATTAGTATATTTTGAGTCCTGAAGATAATATATAATAAAATATATTAATTAGTATATTTTATTGTATACTAATTAGTATATTTTGAGTCCTTAAGATAATATATAATGAAACATATTAATTAGTATATTTTATTGTATACTAATCAGTATATTTTGAGTCCTGCAGATAATATATAATAAAATATATTAATTAGTATATTTTATTGTTTAGTAATCAGTATATTTTGAGTCCTTAAGATAATATATAATGAAACATATTAATTAGTATATTTTATTGTATACTAATCAGTATATTTTGAGTCCTGCAGATAATATATAATAAAATATATTAGAGCTGCTTTATGAGACATGAGAACATTTGTGTAGTTTGTTTCTAACTAAATTTATATTGAAAAATTGAAGGAAGGAAACATGTTAGAGTATATGCTGCCGTCATAAGTAAAAACACGGTAACTTCCTTGAGAGTATCGAGTATTATTTAGAAATGGGGATTTTAAAATATTTTTTTAATGTGGGCGCCAGATTCAGAGATTCCTTATCAGACATGAGACGACATTTCGTATGGTGTGTTTTAAATTAAATTTATGTATTATGATGTTTAATTTTACTTCTTATATTACGTGATACCTGAAAAGAAAAAAAGTTTTAAGTAGCTAAACGATCGAACATGTCCACCCCTTTCTGATACATTTTTAATACGTATAACCTTCATTACTTCCCTTTCACCTTTTTTGGGTCGTTTATCAAACGCTTTGTATAAATATTAATCTTATAAAAATCAATAGATGTCCCATAAAAAAATCGGATAGGTATATCCAAGACACTATCTAGATTATAAATAAATTCGGATAGAATCATGAAGTCAATATAGAAGATAGCACCCAAAAATATATGGGAATTAATTGAAGATTATATTAACAGTTCTTAAATTGAGGTATATGATATCGATGAAATTGAGGGAGAGCAATGAGGTGGCATTAGGTCAATTAGTTAGAGCGCAGGTACCGGATAGACCGAGAAGCTTTTTATTTTCTGTGTCTTTTCTGTTTCATATTTTCATTTGAGATTTGTTAATATAATGTTAAATGCTTTAAAAAAAATATGATTTTTTATTTGTTTTTGTATAGTGCGACGTCCGAACTTATAATATTTAGATGCTTCATGAAAACAATACATTTAAATTCGATTACTAACGCATTATTCTCAATCTTTTCCAGATGCTGCCACTGAAATCGAATAGGTGTCTCATCAAGTGTCCAATGTAAAGGCCTGACCGGACGTTCAGAGCTCCCGAAGCTACCTTTGCACCGCCACCTTGTGGCTACCTCCGCCCGTGTGAAGTTGGAATATTACAGTGAAGTGTTACGTTCCGTTAACTGTGCTGATGTGAAGCGGTGAACTGTCTTCACCCACTGTGTAAATATACCCCGACAAGCCCTCCCGCCTTGCTGTCCGAACCAAGTCTCACAACCCGTGCTATTAAATGTTATAATTGCAGAGAATTTATTAATATCAGATATTATTCACTACACGTTGTTAATCTCACCGACCTGCGTACGTCTATATTAACCTTTTTTTGAAAGTAAATAATATTACAAACAGAGTTAATTTGAAAAGACTAAGTTATAAATTGTCAGAGGTTGCCAAAATTAACGTAAACATAAGTAGATGCTTCGAAGCAGATTTTCTTTTGTATATTTTTTACTAAAGTACATTAAGAGAATACGAAGTGGGGTGCGCGAAACATGATAATGAGACGATTAGACCACGACTCAAATGCCAACAAGTGTAGTTACGTTCGTAGCATCTCGTCATCGAAGACATTTTGAATTCTAAATGCTGCGGCAGTTTGAGTTGATATTTGTCGGGTGAACTTTGCAAGCGAAATGCTATCGTACATGTTGCCGGTGGAGGAGAAGCCTCCCTCCGAGAAGGGGCGGCTGCAGCTGGAGCTGGCCGAGGGGGCGGTAGCGGCCGGGGCTGTGGGGGGCCGGCCGCCCCCCGCGCCTATGAAGAGCTCCATCATCTCCAAGGAGAGCAGCGTGAGCTCCTTCGCGGGCAGCGACGTCACTGGCTCCTCCGTCACGCCCACGGGCCTGGAGAAGCCCAAGCTGAAGTTGCTCACCAACGGCACCAAGCACACCACGCTCAAAAGGTAACATCTCAACTCCTAAATGAATACACGTGTCCGATTGTTGCATTGATGATTCCAGCAGCGTTTCTTTTCATTGCAGGTACCTTATAAGTTACCAGATGAGGAATACTAATCAGGAGATTGATATTCCTGAAACATTTTGTAGAATCTTAACATTTTCCATGCATTTAAGTTCTAGGTAGCGACTTATTCAACGATTACCTACTAATTATACTACTAAATAAGTATATTTTGTTCTAAATTTGAATGCAATTATGTTAGCTATGACAACTTCTACGTGGAAAATATAACTAATAATTTAATTATATTTTTCATACATAAACTATCAGAGCGAACGTATTTGTTCTCAAATTAAAAAAAAAACGGCTTAAACAGTCGTTAAATATATTTTAAAATTGAGGTACTCATATTATAATTTATGCTGAATATGTCAATGCATAAATTCAATGGAATTATAGTGAATTATCTCATTATTCCTCTCAAACAAAATGTTGAATCTAAAGCTATCCATTCCCTTGAAATAACAATATTCGTAATTCGTAGAGAATCGTTAAATTTTCCATGAATTTTTCTTCTTGGTCGCGACTAATTCAATAAAGACCTACTAAAGGCAGAAAACATAAACAAAATGTAGAATCGAAACATTTCCCATGCATTGATGTTATTGTAATTTTATTATTTCCTGTACCAATTGAGATATAAAAAAAATGTGTTTGCCAAATCCGTTCGCTCTGTATGTCGGAGGTGTTACTTTAGGGCGCTTTATCGCTAACCAGAGCAACGCACAAATAGAATGAGATTCGGCGTTGGTTACTATTTATTTATCAAACAACACGTAGCTGATGACGACTTAATGTTTTGTCCGGTTTGCTTTATTCCTATGTTGGGAAACATGTTGTAGTCTAGATTTTTGGATGCCTATCACACCGTTCATAGATAATTACAAATATATATTCAATTTCTTCAAAAGATTGGTATAAATGAATTAAAAATTACTTTGTAATCACCACTTTATTGATATATACATATCAACACGTTTCGAAAGCGAAGGTTTCCTCACCAGGACAGAGAATACTAAAAAATAATAATGTCAAGTATAGATAAATGATAAACATAGGACACAATAATGTAAGAATAGATAAACATTAACAAAAATTGATTAAAGTAGGTCAGTAATTAATCAAAAAAAGTTAATAATAAATTATCGTATAACATTGAATAACAATTCTTTTTATTATTCATATTCATATGAAAATTAATTCAAGAGAGCTATTTAAAAAAAAAATTATTAATTATATTTAACTGATTTTCAAATTTGTCTAATTGTTAACCGGTTGTATTTGTGTGTAATTTTTTTAAATCTTTATTTATATCAAAATAATGATTTTTGATTAATTACCTGCTTTAATCAATTTTTGTTAATGTTTATAATTTGTCTATTCTTACATTATTGTGTTCTACGTTTATCATTCGTCTGTACTTGACATTATTAATTTTAGTATTCTATATATTCCTGATGAGGAAAGGTTCGCTTTCGAAACATGTTGATATGTACATATCAAGAAAGTGGTGATTACAAAGTAATTTTTTATCCATTTATTACAAAAATACATTATTTAATATAAAACTTTAAAAATGTCTATCGACAAGTTTATTTAAGTTATTAATAACCATTTTTTCTCCAACCTTCAATTTGCGTGTAACGTAAATATATAGTATCTAGTTAAGTAATTAGATATACAGAGTCAGCTGTTTAGCATGTTTAGAGCAATTTCAAGGTCAAGTTACCTTGTTAGACTTATATTTTGTATCTGTATCCTATTTCATTCCGTATAAATATTATCAATTAATTTCTAACAATGTATTCGTTGAAGATTGTAATTGTGCCTTTATTAACAAATCGTTGCATTTTGTACATTTTTATCTTGTACACGAATTAAATGGAGGCGGTGACTACATTCTAACATTATCTTATAGCCGATGGTTCTTTGTATAAATTTTGCCATTATAGCGCTTATCGATTGTATGATACATAGTATTGTTCACCTTAGAACTAGAACGGGTCTCTACTGACCTAGATAGACGAACATCAATTCTATATGCACAATAAACATTATTTGTTTATCTAAACGGAAACCGATATAACGAATTCTAGTCATATTGCATAGTATCTATTCAATTATGGGCATATATAAATACATATAATAGTTATGTATCGTTCTGTCAAGAAAATATTATTAAAACATGTTAGTTTATACAAAGGAAATAAATAAAGATAACAACACGGACACAATAAGTTACTAACTATATGTCACGAAAAAGGATGTGTGTACCAAAAAGCTAAGTAGGTAGATCTAATTGCAGTTTTCTATTGAGACGCAGAATTCCGAAAATAGTGCGTCTAATATGCACTACTAGAAATTAGTTTAGGTTTATTATAGTTTAGGTTTATTAGGTTATATTTTATTTTTTTAAAAATTTAATTAACATATTAGAAACACTAGATCTCTGAGTTAAAAACACATACGACAAGGAACCACAAACACAACATTTGGACAATATGCTCATACTATGATACTAAACTCTACAACAAAATCCCACTGTCCTTTAAAAATCACAACAACCATAATAAATTTAGAAATTAAATAAAACGCTGGATACGTTACACAGGGAGATCTGAAATAGAAAATACATTTATACCAAATACAGACTAACACCGAAACCACTCAACTGCACTTAAAACACCTCACCTTACAATTATTAGATTTTTTTTTATCAAGCACATCAATTTAATATAATGTAATTTTATATTTTGCAAATGAAATCCTCAGCACGCGAAATCCCACTGAGGATATAATTATTTGTTATTTTGTTATAAAAAACGGAAGATTATTATTATTATTGTATTATTATTATTTTTTTTAAGATATGGGTTTTTAAGGCCATTTAATCTCAGTGGAGGATTCGATTCCCGTGTTTGAATAACAGAAGAGAATGTATGAGACGTTGTATGAATGTGAATGAAGCAAGAAGTGCATGCCAAGGTTCAATTGTTTGGCGGTCCGTCCTTTCTGCCCACCTCTGCGGAGTAGCGGCGTGACGGCTAGTTAGTTAGTTAGAGTTGATATAAAATAAAAGCATATAAGAATAAAATAAGGCATTCTAATTTATTTGATTATACGCCCGTCTGAGCTTTTATATGGATTTTTAAAACAGAATATCATGAGTCATGGAGTTATCGAAAAGTACATAGAGGTTTTAAGCTATAAAATAACGTTCAACAATGACGTTGAGCCGTAGTGATTCTCGAAATTGGGATGGATATAAATTCCTTCGTTTTGAATCCATCGCTAACAGAATTCAGCCGGTGGATTTTTTTTGATGAGTGTATGAATTTGTAAACCGCTTACGAGTATTTATATCTCTACAGGCTTTTAATGCATCAATGTTGCAACGCAAAAATTCAATCGTAGATGTGGGCGATAAACTATTATGCATGGTATTCCACTCGCAAGAGTCCGCGAACTGTTTGTTCCCCATCGGTGTGGAACTATCCACCGCAGTTAGATTAATGGGGAGGGGGTTGGTGGGGAAATTAAACCTAATATATAAAATTCAATTTATAATTATTAATTATTTTTATTGAGATTTAAAAATCTCATTTTAATATTTGATCATTGTAGAAAATAATATTAATATAATCTAAATGAAACATGAAAACGGAAAAAAAGACAGAAAATAAAAAGATATCAGTCGCATCTGGGACCCGAACCCAGTACGTCTGCCTATCCAAGGCAACCGCTTAACCAACTTAGCTAATGATACCAGTTTAATTTATGTCATCTTCAACGATATCATATTTCAAATTTAAGATTTGTCAATATTATTCTCCATTTTTTATTCCATATTATTGCCAGCTATCTTTATAACATAATTGAAAACTATACAGTGTCTCGGATTAATATTCGAGTTTTTATTTATATGAGACATCTATTGACTTTTTACTATTTCAAATTTAAGATTTGTCAATATTATTCTCCATTTTTTATTCCATATTATTGCCAGCTATCTTTATAACATAATTGAAAACTATACAGTGTCTCGGATTAATATTCGAGTTTTTATTTATATGAGACATCTATTGACTTTTTTATAAGGGTCTAAAGAATATATTCAATTTTTAATTATTAATAATTTTTAGTCCCAGATCCGAGTGAAATCTTTTTATTTTCTGTCGTTTTTTTCCGTTTTCATGTTTCATTTAGGTTATGTTAATATTATTTTCTAGAATGATTAACTCTGTATAAAACCCAAACGAATTAAAAAATATATATCTATGCAGTTTCAAAATTTCGGAGATCTATCCCCTGTTCCTGCTCCGACAGTTTTGTTTGCAGGAGTTGTTTCGCGGAAGGTGATATTGCTCGTCTGGCGCTTTCCGTCCACCGCGCGCTCGGCGTCTCTGTCTCCGTGCCCAAATACATCCACAAGGTTACGCCGCGCCGTATTGATTTTCTCCACTATTGCATTGTTCGGGGGGGCTTAAAGTCAACCCGCCGCGGCAACCAGACCAAAAGTAATACGGAGGCGGAGGTTTGCCGAATTCACGCCGGTCTCGGTCGCGCAGGGAGCCAGCACAGAGATACCACGCGAAATGACACCGCGCACACCATTCAAACGGACCAGAATATGACTTGTACTTATTTACGTACTATAAGCTCTCTTCTATATCTACAGTACGTGGTTCGTGCATGTCTTTTCGCGGGTTTTATAATATTTAATAATAATAATAATCGAGCCGTTTTTTTGAAAAATCACCCTGAGGCGTTGTACAAATACTACTTCATATTCTCTATCTAATTATGTACAGATACAGAAAAACACACTTACCTGGCAGGTCGCTTCAGATTAACACAGTTTTATTAGACAATCTATGCATAGAGAAAATATGATTTTTGCAGTTGCTATTTTATACTCCTTTTCTATTGATATTATATTTATTAGAAGGTTGGTGGCACAAGAAGAGTTCGTATTTATAATTTTTAGGACTGGAGTTTTTAATAGATATTAAGTTTTTTTTACACATTTAGTTGTTTACAGTGTTGCGGGCTGTGGACGCATTTGTCACCGGTGCGTGAATAAATGTATTTATTCTATTTATTCTAACCGGCTAGCCTAGCTAAACAATTTACGTGTGTTTTTCTTCCATTTTTGGATACGATTATCTGAAAAGATGAGTTTTAAGTTCATTCCAGGCTTTAGGTCCTGATAATCCGAAAGCACGATCACCGAATTTAGTATCGGGTGTGCGCTTTGGTTCCTTCAACTTCCCGATAGTTGATGACGCTGCTGACCTAATGGTGGACTGCCATGAATTGGTATTTTCAGGAATACACAGTTCCGATAAGTAAGCCTGAGCCATTCCATTAAGTGACTTAAATACCATCCAGCAAAGCTTGAACTGGATTCTTTCAGGACATTTGAGGCAGTGGAGATTTTTGAGATGCTCTGAAATATGGGAATATTTTAATACGTCGGTGATAAATCTTGCCGCAGCGTTGAAAAAGGATTGTAATTTGTTAATTTGGTATTTGGGGAAATTTGCATACGAGTATATTCCGTTTCAGTAATCTAGAAATGACACAACGTACGAATTGAATTCTCCGTACTGAAATTGTTGAAATTCTTAAAATTAAGATACATAAATTGTTTCAAAAGTAAAAAAAATTGCCTTTTAATAAAACAACCACATTGTTAAATTCTAACGCCAACCGGTTTCGCTTACATCCTGTTTCGTCGGGTGAATTTTAATAACTAAATACTAATACAGAGTTATCGGTTACATAATAGCATAAAAAATACTATAATAGCATACATACTCAACAATTATTAGTAAGATACGTATCTAGAGCATAAGTATGAGTGAAATTGTTGTGTGTTCTGTATATTCGCCATTGTTGCAAATCATATAGAATTATACATACACAATGTATAATGTTTCATTTTGAGAGTTGTTAATATTATCTTCAATGACTAAACGTTATTGCTGAATTTGTTTGTGAGACATCTATTTGCCTACTGTAATATGTTTTACTCCTGTGTCACTACTAAATTTTATAATAAACTAGCTGATGTGTACCCGGACTTGATCGGAATTTTTCACTTGTTGCCATAATTGATTTGACAGCGAAAGTAACTATCTCCAAATAAAGAAACATTTATTTGATTATTTTATTTCGTTCCAAACGTTTATTTTTTCAAAATATATCTAAATCATAAAGTTCTTAATTAGGTTCCTACTCGTGTTTTCCATTTTGAAAATATTCTACCAAAAAAAACCTTCTTGTGAATACGCAATCTGTAGCTAACCATAGTGTTATATCTATGGCTAACCTAATAAAACATGGCGGGTTCAATTTTTTCATACTAATTTTAAAACGTTATAGCAACGGTTTCACATATTGGATTTCATTCAAGCTACTCTCTAAACCTTTCCGGCACTAATAAAAACAATCTGTGCTATTTTCAGCGAAGCTGGTCAAGTAATTCACAAAAATAATGAAACAATATTAATAGAATTCACGGAGAGAAGGTATAAAAAAAGAATCAAAAGATTTTTTTTTTTTTTTTTAAGCCATTGTATTATATTTGCACATTGTATAAACTGTTACATGATTTCGGTCCAGAGGAAGGTTGAGATCAATCGAAACCAGTCGAAAATATATAAATATAACAAGTTGATTGAAGGAAATAATTTTTTCATTCAAATATAATGTCAAGCCACAAGGTGATTGCTTTCTTCGATAATTATTTTGAGACTAAGATTCGCACTCGGAACATTCCTCTATCCAAAACCGTTTCCTTACTACCATTTTAAAATGTAACATTATTTAAATATTTCGTTTTGACGACTATTTTATAATATTTATTTGTAGGTACATACCTAAGGTATTGTTTGAAATTCTAGTGTGTGGAAATTAAATTTAAATATTTATACTAGTCTGATGGCGTCACGACAGTAACGAAACTGGTAGTCCATTAAAGCTATTAAAAAGTGATTAGAAGCATTTTCATTATTATTATTTTTCTTTTCTACAGGTTCTTCGTGAAATATTTGTTTTGCACATACCCAGAAGAGAAACGATGTATGAGAATTCCGTCCCTGCAGGGGAGGTTGAATAGTTTGAGAGGGGGGTGAGGGAGCTATTTCCTCAAAGGCTTACGACTGAACCAAATATGAATCTGATGGCTTTAATGTGGCTAAATAAACAGTAATATCGCAATGCTGGAGGGGGTGAGATGCCGGGGGAGGGGAGTGAAAATGAGCACAATTTTAAACCTATGGCATTCAATTTAATACACGTTTGTATCGGCGAAAGGGCCTGATGCTTGGGGAACATTACCGTTATTTTGCGCCGGGTCCTAAGAAATAACCATGCCCCTTTGCTAAATTTGGTATAGGATCTGTCAAAGAGAGTGAGATTATTTAGAGTTTAGAGGACAGACAATATGAAATGTTTTCTATTTTATTCATACATATTCCTCTCCTGCTTTCTAAATCATATGATTAATAAATAATTTAAGTGAGGTAATGAATGATTCGATTTGTAAAAAGTACGAATAAGACAGTTTAAAAAAATTGTCCTGCGGTACGATTTGACAAACTGGTACGTTAAATCGTTTCACTGATGTGGTAAATCGTACCACTGGTATGATAAATCGTGTCACTACGATTATAAATCGTACCACTGGTATAGTAAATCGTACTTGGGTCGTCATCTAAAACTTAAAATCAAAGAAAGCTATCTGCATATTTGTAACGAATTAGTCCACTGCAACGTGTTTTATTTTAAAGATAATAAAAAATAAGCCTGCGGCATGATTTGACAAACTGGTACGGTAAATCATACCACTGATATGATAAATCGTACCACTGGTATAGTAAATCGTTCTTGGGCCGTCACCTAAAACTTAAAATCAAAGAAAGCTAGCTGCATATTTGCAACGAATTAGTCCACTGGAATGTGTTTTATTTTTAAAATAATAAAAAAATAGGCTTGCGGTATGATTTGACAAACTAGTACGGTAAATCGTAACCCTGGTGTGATAAATCGTACCACTGGTATGGCAAATCGTATTTAAAATCAAGGAGCGCTGCTTATTTTTGATGTGTACATACCTCAAGATAAATTGCACGTATAGTGGTATTAGAGAGAGATCGTACGTTCGTCATTGTCTTCTGTATTTCGTTTTCATACAAGATGCGTAAGAAGAAATATGTTAATGCAGGACGATCGTCGATGATGCACGTACGACCTCTGGCTGGAACTAATTCACCCAAAGCTGTTCTTATGAAAATGATAAGATAAAAAAGCCAATTGTTATATATAAATTTGTTTAACTGTCGGTTTTTTTGTGAAAACCAGTTTAGTATTCTAGTCTTCTCACATTTTCAACGTTAACGTAATTGGATAAAAATAATGGTGAATGGGATCCATTAAAGGGATATCGGCAATAGCGGGTTTGCTAGATTTAGCGACTATTCTTAGTATGTCGCAATATCATCGATAACGAAATTCTCATTTATTTAAAAATAACTTATTTTTGCTAACAGGTGAGAACTGTTGTGGAATTTTTCTTTTCAAGACGCGAGAAAATAAACTCCAATTCATTAAGCGATAAATAATTACTCGTATTTCATTAATTCTTTAACCAAGTAAAATACGGTATTATTAGAATTCCATTAATACAGTTCCATTAAATCCGCAGCCATTACAAATAGGTAGGGACCTAAAAATATAATTTATTTAAAAATAAATTCATGGTATATTTTTGGTAAAATCGGTGGTATTTTGAAACGAAAGGTTTTTCTGTCACCCCTTTTTGTTGAATTATTTATTTTTATAAATTGAAAAAAGAATAACCGTACTTGGCGTTCCATTTCATGGCTAAAAAAAGCTTGTCAAAACCATACACAAATAAATATTTCAGACGTAATTGTTACGTTCACGCGTCAAACATTTCGAGACGAATGGATACAAAAAAGAAAAACTCTACTGACAAACAATGATGTATACAAAAATGGAAATAATGGACGCGTATGTATAAACGAAAATCCACTAAAGAAAAAAAAAACAACTCCTATACGAAACGAAACAAAAATTGAAAACAAAATTTAAATACATATGGATACAAAATGGCAAAATCTTAATAAGAAGTGAAGGCTAAGGAAAAATAATCAACATTAAAAATCGAGAACGATATAAAGAAACACATTTAAATATATTTTTTTTAATTCTAATCCCTCATTTTACCAGTTATAAAATCAACGCCATGGAAGATTCGACATTATTCAAAACTCACCAATTTATGATGTGTAAAAATTTGGATACATCGATACGGGATAAAAATATCAAAATGAGGTTTGTGGCAATTCATTTAAATATAAGATCTCTGAAAAAGAATTTTAATTCATTTATAGCAAAGGTAAACGACGTTCTACATTAGATAGACTTAATTATTTTAACAGAAATAAATATTAAAATAGACAAGAAGATCCACTGAAATGCAGGTGTTGTTGTGCAAAGTATTGTTTTATTTTGGGTTTTAGAATCTTTCAGTGGACAAGAAGATCCACTGAAATGCAGGTGTTGTTTTATTTTGGATTTTAGAATCTTTTGAGCTAATGGAAAGCTTGTTGATTTGTTCGATTAGACACCGGGGACAACATTACGGCGAATACATTGAGATTTTAAACCACAAAATAATGAACACTTAAAAAAAAGTTTAACAGTAACATATAAATATAAAGCATTATTATATTAAATTACAGTAGATAATTGTTGGATTCATCAAGGTGCTAGCATAGATGACGCTTTACTTTATAAATGGAGCCCGCAAATATATCAAAAATACCTCCAAACTTGATGCCCAGATCATGCATTCTATTGGTTAGTGAGTGTGACTGATTGCTCACGTGTTGCAGAAAAATGTTACAATTTGTCTTGTGTTCCTTTTCGGTACTTGTAATTTGATAGTGGCGACGATGGCAAGGCTATCAATTGGTTGGTTAATGTTTCTATATAATACAGCTAATATTTATGCTTGGATATCCTTTTTCCTTTTAAGGCTTTAATCTAGTCCATATGACAATCAACCAAAACCGTCATTAATATTTTCATCGTTGTCCACAGTCCACTTTTTAAGAAATTTACATTCGAAGCCCCACAATTTTCATTTGGGTAGTTTCGGTTGTAACAATACCCATTTGAAAGATAATGGTTGTCGCCAATTAACATTATTAGGACCTTTCGACTCCCAGACAACGTTTGATAAATTTCACTCTAGAAAATTGCCTGAAAACACGGACACACCCATAACACACTACAACAAAGAAAATAATTTTGGGTGAAGCCAATCAGTATATAAATATATTTTTTAATATTCTTTATTCATTAATGTTTAAATATAAAAATATTTTCAATGATTTTCTACTGCCAAACTAAAGACGTGTCTATATTGCAGTCGATACATATGTACACATATATACATATACAAATATAAACATACATAAATATTAAGTTAATAGAGCAATTAATTTTGTGAAAACCTAGTTCCATATAAATTTATTAACACTAAATACCGAAAAACTAATTAAATACGTTATAGCTTGATGGAAAGTACAATAAATATAAACATTACTATTAAAAGTTTCATGAGAGAAATTGCCCGCTGGGACATATATACAAGTTGCGATTCAAATTGTATTGATTTATGTAGTAAATCAAACGTAAAATATCTCGGAATTATAATAGGTACTAATATTAAATGAAAATAAATTTCGACTATAAACAGAATGAGAAAATTAATTATCTTATTATTTAGATTCAGAAAGTAGTGCGTGATAAAAATGATTTCTAGAACTTTGAAGTGTTGATCTAACTAATTAACCATCACGTAATTTCAGAGGCATAGAGGACGGACTGCCAAACAACTTGATCTTGGCATACACTTCTTGCTTCATTCACATTCATACATGCTCTTCGGTTATTCCGATTTATGTCATGGCCCGACTTAAGTATTTGATTCACTTGATCATGCCACGACTTCCTCGGACGTCCCCGGCTTCTGATCGATCCCCTTAAATATAAAGTAGGTACCTACCCGCTTTATAAGCGCACTGTTTCTGTTAAATTAAATCTGCTTTATCAAATCAGGTAAAAATTTTGAACGATGAAAGCGTTCAATGTCACGTTCATCGGTTTTCCGTCTTTCATCCCCCCGTCACCCTCCTCCCTTCTCGGTACTCGCTTCGCTGGATCATGAAAGCATTTCAGGGACATTAAATTTACTCACGTATGTATTTAAGTTTCCCGAACAACGCCAATATACCAAAATCAGGGTTCCGTTGACTTTAACCCTCTCGAAGTCCGGTGATTTCGTGTTATGGCGCCTAATGATAAGTTGTTTGTTTAACGGGGATGTTTAAGCTATGCAAAATATTAAGAAGTGTGAGGTCATTAAATTCATATATTACTTATAATTCACCTACATGGGCTACTTTAAATATAAAAAGACTAGAATCATTCCAGAATGCATTGCTCCGACGATTCACCAAAAGTCCCTGGTTCGTCAGGAATCTCATAATTAACACGGGCTCGAAGATTCCTCCACTCCGAAAATATGTAATAGATTTAGCCAAAACATTTTACTCCAAATTAGAATGGAGCTTGAATCCCTCCATATCCAACCTCGGCCGCTGGACCCACAGGACCGACACCCTCCGTCTCCGCCCAAATTTCATCTTATACCCTCCATTACCTTAGTGAGCGGGCTTAAATATAAGATTGACACCAGCAAGTACCGCTAGCACATAAAACACAGTTGACAATTCTTTAAAATAAAACTAAATAAAATCCCTACAGTAGCAATAGGTAGCCCGCTCATTGGGTAGAGAAGATTATTTTCATATTTATGCACCTCTAATACCGTTGACACCGGAAGAGGGAGAAATGTTCCCTGGCACTGTACACAAAAATTTTACAATACGAAATATTACTTATAATTTGAGATATTAATGGATACGGATCCAGACCATTGTGCAGAAAGGATAAATGGCACCCACCCCGCAGTGACAAGTCGCTTTTATGCCCTAAATATGTCAAAATATATTTGTGTCAATCAATACAATCGCTAGTAGCTCTATAGCTCTCTGAATCTGACAACAGTACCTACCTACTCACCAAAACATAGGGGTGTTCGCTGAATGGTTCACATTCAGACGATTTCAAACTGTAATCCAATGCAGTCTATACTGCCGTGGTAAGTAAAAACACAGTATCTTTCTCAGCACCTTCAAGGTTATAGGTATATGAGCATTAAGGTTCAAAGGAATTACATAGTGAGAGTATTTACATACATAGTAATATCAATAATTATATGAATATAAAGTTAAATTAAACATACATATAAATACATACATGGAAGAAGAGGCCGGGGACGCCCGAGGAAGACATGGCACGATCAAGTGAATCAAATACTCGAGTCGGGCCATGTCAGAAGTCGGAATAACAGAAGAGAATGTATGAGGCGTTGTATGAATGTGAATGAATCAAGAAGTGTATGCCAAGATCGAGTTGTTTGGCGGTCCGTCCTCTCTGCCTACCCCTGCGGGGAAACGGCGTGATGGTTAGTTAGTTAGTTAGTACATATAAATACATAATATAAAAATAAAGATATAAAATAAATTTAAACAAATCTATACTTCATATAACATAATGAAAGAAAAATATTTTCGTTTTACGATTAATCTGACCATATTTTAGTTCCTCCTACAAACTAGTGAGAAAATATTGCTTAGTGCGGAGATCAACCTTCAATGTCTGGGTGGGAACCCGACCCTTTGAACCACTCTGTTCATAACCGGTCAAATTTAGGATTTTTGCTGATAGAAGGCAATTATAAATAAAGAGACTTAATGTATATCTAGCCTCTTAGGATTTCCATTCTGGATACGCGCTTCAACGTGACACCTACGTTAGTTCCGGAGGTGAACCGAAACCGCTTTTTGAACATCTGAACAAACAGTCCCTGTGATACATTTTCTTAAAGAGCTTAGCAATGCGAAGAATACGCTTAACGCGATGGCAAGTTACGTAATAAGGATGTACCTTAACTTTAGTTTAGTAGAGAGGTTTGAACTTTTACTTTTCTTTAAAGTATTAATGGACCACCAATGTTTGAGACTAGGCTATTTTAGAAATGGTAAATTCGAGGACTGAAATGTTTTCAGCACTAATAGTATATGAATATATGATGAAATTAGCATTTTTATGCAATTTCCTAAAAAAATGTGACCTCCGCAGTTCTAAGGAACTAATAAGTTACTCCAGTGAATAATATAATGGCTCTAAAAAATATGTATTCATATATAAATATATAACTTTTTTTTTTACATATAAATCGTTATTTAAAAGTGAATAAAATATCATCTCATCAAAACCCCTTGTTATGTTGGCACTGTTCCATTTGGAACATCTGACGTCACGTGGGCATTCTGTTTTTGGATTAGTATGAACATTTTCATTTTTCACTTTTATTTTGTATATTTTAGTATCGGCGTAATTTTAGCTTAATTTGGGAGACTTTACGCTCTATAATTGTAATACAATATTTAAAAAAAAAACTATTATTAGTGAAATAAATTCATTAGCAAACCGATTATCAATACAGATATTATGATAATATTAATGCTCAATACTATTATTATTCTTTGAGTTAAGTTTCTAAAACGATACGTAATTCTTATTGATGGTTTACTATGAATATGATATAATGTTATGCACGGTAAAGATCATTATTGTTTTGACATTTGACATTCTAACCTCAATACTGATCAACACCGAATGGCCATATATCTGGAGCGTTTTACCGGGCTTTGAAAAATTGAAACTTTAACAATTATTTTAACTATGAAAACTAACTAAAACAAATAAAGAATTCTACTGGTATTTAAGTTTGGCCGTCTTTATTGATAAAAAAAAATTAGATTGTAGTTCCTTATTGTTAACAAAAATGCGAGATCACCGCAATTCAAAATATTATACGTTTCTGTTAACTTTAGACGAATGCATTAAAGTATGCAATTAATGCAGCAGGATTAATAAATAAATGCACTGTGTTCCTGCCCCCGCTGGTTTTATATAAACCGGTATATTTTTGCATAATATTTGATCGCACAAAAGGCACTTTATTTCCCCGCTGCCGTAAAATATTTTGCATTATATCTCGACGACAGGTCTGGCGACAACGACGACAATTTTAAATATTTAATAATATTACGTAACTGGCATATGGCACATGACTTGCATAATAACATATGTTCTTATTACGTAGGAAATGGTTCTATGACAAAACAGAATAGTGACATGCAAAATATTGAAGAAAATGATTAAAAAACAACAAACATAACCCATCCTAACCGAAACTAAACTCAACTGACCTTAACTAACAAAACCTTATCTTTTATCGTGTTTTTTTGCTTAATTTTTCTGTTTTGTCACTGTTCTATTTTTTCACAGTTCTGTTTTGTCACTGTTCTAGTTTGTCACTGCTCTGTTTATCACTGATCTGTTTTGTAACTGCTCTATTTTGTCACTGCTCTGTTTTGTCACTTCCCTGTGATGTCTCTGTTCTGTTATATCACTGTTTTGTCATTGTTTTGTTTTGTCACCGTTTGTTTTTACACTTTTTGTTTTGTCATTGTTGTGTTATGACACTGTTATGTTTTATCCGGTTACCGTAAGAAATGTAACATATATATTATGGAGATATTGGGTTTTTTTATGCCCGTCCCGCGTATGTGTACATTGTACAACGATATAATACAATCTACATGTATTCTAAGCTCCATCAGAATTAGAGATACCCTGAAGTTGGAAAAATGAGATCAATTTTATTATTACTCTCTAGTACACTTAGATGGAAACATCCTACTCGGCAAAAGTTCATTGAGATGGTTGGAGTGAGTATCTCAGACCGGCTCAAGTATCGCGGATCCATTGAAGCCCTAGTAAATCTGGCTTTGAAGCTGGGCGTTCTGCAGGGCTAGCAGATTCTTTAATACTGATTATTTTTTATATCTGAAGTACGTTCTACAGTTGAATTTAATGGCCGTCTTTGAACTGCAGCTCCAACATACTTGATCTACCCATTGAGTTATAATATGCCAAAATGGTTTTACCTTACCCTGCGCACAGGAGGGCGATACTTCGGTATAATCTGACAAAACGTGGCAAACCGAATGTCGTATTTAACTCACGGGCGAAACGAAACTCAATCTATTTAACTTGTGTAACCATGGAATTTGTTCGAAGGAATTACATAGCAGCGTTGTTCCCCTGTGTACCTCGAGAAACTCTGGAGCATGTCTCCCCTTCCAAGTTATTTTGTAAAACGTCACGTATATTTTAAATACATTTTTTAAAAATTATTTGCTACTAAGCATAAAAATGGCCACAGAATAACAGTTTAAAATATAAAATGGCATATTAATTATAATGTTTTCGTAACTATTTCTCCCCTTTTTGCATTTTTTCTCAGTCCTCCTGACTAGGGGATCATGTGCTGAGACGGATTATTTATTTAAACCACTGGGAGTTATTTAATTTGATATTATATAATTCTGTGTCGTTTTTATTGCTATTTTTAAGGTTATTTCATTGACCTCTTTCAGACAGACTTTAATATTTGACTACCATTAAACTATATTTTCGTCTTACGTCCTTAATGTATTCCGGGTGTCTTCAAAAGCCGTATTGTCTCACGACGTCACCCAACCAGCAATCGGGTAGCAATAAAGTTCCCCCGAGTACTGTGCGAACCGGGGAGGCGCCATATGTATCTTTGACGACTGGTATGAGACAGTCGCACGTCCCTTTAGTTTGTCGATGCATAGGACAAAAATCAAAATAATACCTTGGGGTGGTTTTGATTGGGCGCACTACACCGAGGCACCGCAACAAACTTTAAAACGAGACTCTCCCCAAGGACCGCTATCTCACACTCAATGCTCGTTAAAACGTGAAAAACCACAAGGGGGATACGAAGTGACCTTAAGGAGAAAATATGTCATTTGATATGTACTTAGAGTCAGGTTAAGTTTGGTTCGGAAGGTCAGGGAAGGTGACGCCCCAGTCCCACGCCTCTCTCCATGCTCAACTTCTGATTTACCTCAGGAAAGTCATATCCCAAAGCTTTACACGGCTAAACTTTAAATTGTTACCCGATTTTGTCGACCGCTTCGGGTTCTTCAAAAAAAGCGGAGGAGTCACTGATTTTCTTTCTTTCATTATTCGTGCAATTTTACTCTCACTGTACCTACCACACATATGAATCTGATGGAGAAAGGACTGTCAGGAGAATATACATATAGATTGAAAAGGAATTAATAAAAATAGTCATGATTTGGGAATTTAGCAAGGAGGAACATGTAAACGAAAAAAATATGGATAATTATAACCTTGTTGTTAATGATTCATCACTTTACTTACATAAATTTTCACCGAAAATCATTCAAAGGGAAGAGTGAATTTACCTTGAAATAAAATTTAAATTAGTTTTGATATTATTTTATAACGACGTTTGATTTTAAGAAAAATAATCAAGTTTTACAAAAAACTGTTTTACTAATACTTATTTTACTAATCATCATTTTGCAAAAGTTTTTTACTCGATAAGTGTAAAAGGTACTGTTTCAATGAATTAAATACTCGAGTCGGGTCCTATGGATAGAGGTACAGAAAACAGTTAGGTACAGCACGAAATTCGTGCCAATATAGAAATTGCACGAATGTCCACCCCCTCTGCTGCCCCATGATGGCGTTGTGGTTAGGTGAGGTTAGGTTTGGTTAGATAGTTATGCGGACATTCTTAATTGGCTAGAAGAGGGAGAGCAAAGTTAAAGCGGTTTCCTATCAGTAGAGCGGCACACGTTAACCTTTGTGGTTTTATCAGAACGCCTTTTTTTTTTTTTTTTTGATTTTACGGATTCTTTCGTAATCCTCTAACTAGCTGGGGCTTATACAAATACCCCTCATGTGTTCTGGCTAACTAGTACTCCGGCCACTTTGGCCTTATTACTATTACCATCTGATGGTTTTATTTAAATTGACTGAATTTATTAATTACATTTCATGACTTTTAGGGAAAAGATCTTAACTGGATAAAAAACCCTAAACAAAACTGGGAAAGACAAACATTTAGTTCTGAACTATTTACTGTTGTTTACTTTTAATTTTACTGAAGTTAAATATTTCATTATTTCAATACTTTACATTTCAGGTACTTCAATACTTTACATTTCATTGTATTTCATCTATTTCATTTTTTTTTTTTTTTTTTTTTTTTCCGGTGTTAGTCCTCTTCTTTTTTGGTGAGTCTTCGTCTTCTATTTTGCTAGTCCGGATGTGCTGAATTGCGCCGGACCCAAGCCGGGGGTGTTTGGCCGAAGTAATAATAAAGTGTTCTCGTGCTAGGGGCTATTCCGGCGATGACGTACCCGGCTCTGACGTCACGGGGGGCGGCCTGGGGGTAGGGGCGGTCTTGCCACCCCCTCACACCTGGCTCCCACTTTGACCTTGTAACAATATTTTTTAGGGTAGACGCTGCTGGAATTGCCTCGGAAACAAAACATTTATTCTTTGCGTGAAATTGGGTCAGATATGAAAAGTTTATATCTTGTTTTCATGATATTGCGGCGCATTATGAATTTGTTCACTTAATTCGTTTTGAATTAGTAATTAAAGAAGTATTATAGCGCATTTTGGTAAAACATAATTGACTTTGTAATTTTTATGTATATGTGAAATTATGAATCTTTTTTTACTTAACGAATTTTAAGAATAAAATCAATAATGTTCTTAGGTTAACCATGTCTAATACCGGAACTGAAAAGATAATCCGCAGAAGTGCGATGGCCGATTTTAAAATAAAGTTGTCGTCAATTTACACAAAACTCTTGGTCCCCAGATGTGCCATTGAAAATTTTGAAGAAAGAATTTCGGTATTTGATAATTATTAATTTTATCAGCAGTAACGAAAAATAGAGCTAATTTGCTGTCACGCTGACACGCCCACAACATACTACGAGTTTTTATTAAAAACTTAAAAAATGCGCACATTGAGACGAACGATTAAAAATATATGTAAATTCGAAGTAATACTTTCGTCTTCTCATCGTAAGGGCATCTACACAACACACCAGACAAAAGGACCTTTTTTAATGTCACCTTTCAAAAACAAATTATGAAGCAAACTCGCAAACGAATGGGATCTAGACAAGTAACATCGATATTTTTAAAATGATAAATTCAACGTTTAAACCTAATCAATTTTTGCAGGTAAAAAAATATTGTTTCTGATAACTTTAGACTATTTTTTTTATTAAATCTCATTTGTAAACCACTGTAATAATTACCGTTGTAACTAATTATTATTGTATGCAACCGTTGTTTTATTACCAACACTTGTATGTAAGCTTTTTGTTCAAAAGATTTGTAGTTCCTTTGTGGTGTTATTATTAATAAATTAAATATTTTTGTTTTAATATATAAATATCAACATGTTTCGAAACATTAATAAAAGCGGTGGAAACAAAGTTTTTCTCATTAATTAAAAATAATTGTTCACTTCTTCAATAGATGTAAAATTACTTTGTGGTGTCATTTTTAATCATTGTATCCTGATGAGGGAAGCTTCGCCGGAAACATGTTGATATTTATATAATAAATAGTGTTTTAAGCGAAATATTTTATATTCATTTAAATAATTGTAAATTTTTTTATTAGTAACAATTGTTTTAAAACTGTAAATAAATAAATAGTAAATAATTAAAAAAAAAAAATACTTCTATCTAATTCTGTTTATCTAATCTGTGCACATTGGTATAAAATATTTATGTGGTTAGAATGCCGTTTATCCCTGTAATTGACATTAACTTTCACTGTCCGATTTCTACTACGACTGGAGTGTACCTAATATTATTAACCTTTTCTACCCCCTTTTTTAAATAAATTTTCTCGGCGGTGCTTTAAAAATGAATTGTCGAGCTTTGAACAGTCTGTTTGCAGCCATCAGAGTGTGAGTGTGGCATGATACTGGATCTCATGCACTGGCGAACACACATTGCGTATTCGGGGGAGTTGGTATAATCCCTTCTTTCATTAATTCAGTACGCCCTTTTGTTAAGTTTGACAGTCACCTCTCAAATACCAGCAAAATCCTTTTAACTCTTTGCAAAAATGGTCAACTCGTCTAACAGTATCAAGCAATTGGTGGTACGCATTGATCTATGACCATTAGTAGGCTTTTGTAGTTTTAAAGTTGGGGTAGGAATTGTGCATTAAATATTTTAAAATAACCAATTTACAATTTCTTCAAAAGATTGGTATTCACTTTGTGGTGTCATTATTAATAAATTAATTAAAAATTACTTTGTAATCACCACTTTATTAACATATAGATATCTACATGTTTCTAAAGCAAAGCTTTCTCCATCAGGAATAAAGGAAGGGCCTTGCATGCCGAAACAGCTGCCACAATAAAACTAAAAATACTTGCAGAACTTAAAAACATTATAAAATTTGATTTACATTAAATTTAAAAAAAAATGGAGTTCTACGAATTAAACACAAAACCAATTAATAACAGGAATCATTGCTTTACACGGGTTTCAATGGAAGGTGCTCCAAACTAGGGATTTCCAAATTCGGACTTCTTACAATATGAAATCTTGATTAAATCCGGATTTTATTGTAGTTGGATAAGAAATATGGATTTGCAATCCTCACACCGCACTATCGTAAATTTCTTCGTCATTGCTGCGCAATAATAATTGTACCATGGTATTTGAATTACCGTTCTCTACATAGTTTTCTCAAACAACCTGTCAGCTCTTGTGTTTCCTTTGTCAAATTTTTATGTTCCAAGTTCCCAACTACTCCCGACTGTCCGCAGCCAGAGAGGCAATGTCATCCCCATTTTTGGGGTATTTTATGAAGGGAGTCTTGGGAGGAGAAGAAGATTATAAAGAGGAAGGTTTGGAAGATCTTCAGATCTGGACACCAAACACGGCTAAAACCATTTAAGGCGAAGCTATCAGTGAAATCACTGTTTCGATTAATCTATACTTTCATTCGGTTTACATTATGAAAACCAAAAAATATGCTTTGAGTAAATTGAACCTTTTCCTAGAAATTCCTTTGATAAGAATTAAAATAAAATTGTGAATTACAACGTAAAAAATATAAGGGTGAACTACAAAACAATTTATTTTTTCATTAGAAAATTGTGTACGCTTCCAAGAAACAGGTTTAAAAAATACCGCTTTATAGCTAAGCTTATTTGTGAATGTTTCCTTTGATTATTATTTTTTTCTTTCTTAAAAAATTCTCCACAAAATAAAAAAAAACGCCTTTCAAGCATAAATTCGCAAATATTTTTGGCTTGTATCTTTGGTGATCTTTCCCCAGGGCGATACTGAGAGTATCTTACACCCTTTAAAATCGGTATAACACTATTATACTTAAGACCAAAGTAAGAATTTGCAAGAGAAGCATATTTCTGTAAGACATTAAAGGTAAACTGGCGTAACTATTCGCCGTAGGCTGTGTGTCTCGTGAATGATATTATTATATTATTTACCCCAATTACTTCCCTTCGTCCCGTGGGTATACTGTTTAGTTGGAGCGTGCTTCAATCTGCCGATTCCCAAAATGCACAACAGCACGGGGTGGAGTACTATCACCCAAAAAATAAACTACACCCACTATTCCTTTTCAATAATATTACCCAGAAACCGTTAATAAATTCACTCGCTTCTAAGTCTACGACGACTGCTTGTAACTTTTTTTTCACAGATTGACAAAAATTTTGAAAATACTTATTTTAAATTGTTTGTAACACCATACTGAGGAATATATAATTACACAAAAAAATATCACGTTAAGAGAGTTAGTTCTAAAAATTTCCCCAATCATCACTTTGCTTGTTGCTAACTCAAGGAATACTGCAAATGATTTATATGTAAATTCTATATGGGTTGTTTGACAAAAATCCTCAAACTGTAATCTTTAAATTCTTTGAAATACATCCCAAATAAATACCAGTCATAGCAATTTTGTACGTGTTACCTGAAATTCCATTACGCATTTCATATAGAAATGAAAAGATTACAGAATGAGGATTATTTTCTTTCGAAACCTTGTGAATATTCCTAATTACCCGTATAGAATTTACAAATAAATCATTCGGAGTATTTCTCGAGTTAACAACCTGCAAAGTATATATTTAATAATTCTCAGTCCTTTAGCGTAAATATTCACCAGCCCGTACTTCATCATCCACTCTAATTTTTGATAATATATATACCTACGATTGATCTTTTTACACCTGAATAGAATGTTTAAATGGAAGCCTTCATGCGACAATAACGTTGCTTATTTTTAGAGACCGTTTCTATGCGACGACTGAACCGACTGTAGCCACGCGACTGTAAACGCTTCGTGAACTAGACTCATCTTTATCTAATTGAATGGAATCCTTTCCGACGAAGCATCTGTTGCCGCTCGTATTAATTAATATAATGATTATATTATATATTATTGAATTATCTTTAACTGCTTATGCACAGTTAATAACTCTTCTTCCTCTTTCTCAAGAAGATTCAATACCAACAGCGATGTATCCTTAGGCATTCACGTAGCAACAGAAAATCATTGGAAATCGTACAAGCGTCTCGTTTCAGTAATTTCAGTTATTTCAGTCGTCGGATAGGAATAGCAACTCCAACCTCATATTCTAGTTTTGTTTATTTTTTGTTCGTTTCGTTTTTTTGTTATTGTTTTTCTTGTATTTGTATTGTACTGTTTTATTTTGCTTGTTTTTTGTTTACTTGTTTTTTTCCCTCGTGAAGTAGTGTTTTGCAACTGACTCATAATATTTAATATTTATGTGTGCCATAAAAAAACTAGAGCTTTTGAAAGTAGCAACGCACGCAAAATATCGAAACTAGAAACGAAATTGTACATGCGATAGTTTCCTCCACCCTATTTTTGGCTACATTATTTCATGAATTGGGGTGACATTAACACGTCATGTCCTTGAAACTGCCCTGTGGTATGGAAGGGTGGGAGGTTTGGGTGGATGGGGGAGGGTGGTGGGGTGGATTAAGCCCGATCTCTTCCCGAAATCAATACGCGGCTAGGTCACCACTGCGCCCGCACCTGAAGTAATACGTCTCGACCCTACAATTAATCACGTTTTGTTATAGCCTACCAGTTGCTCCGGCGCACTGACTCTAGATCCGAGATAGCCATAACACACCCTAATAGTTTCCTAACGTAGTGTTAACTCGTACCTTCAGAAAAGTGTTATGTGTATGATTAAAACTGATGCAAATTTTCCCTATTTCAAAATAAAATATTATATTCGACCGATGGTATCAAAGTGAGACATATTATATTCACCTTTAATAGTTTTATTGCAGTCATGAAAATGTATTTAAACATGAATTGATCAAATGTTAGTAGTAGTCAGAAATATGTTAGTTCTTGATAATACTCTTTATTTTCGACTCAAATATTCTGTAATTTGATAATACGGCTTTTTTTTTATCAACAAAGCTACATCACAGATCACACTTGTTATTTTTTCTCCTCGAAATAATTTTTTCAATAGTTTTCATATATTTTGTCTCTATCTATATCAATTTCAACACCATTGGAAAGTGAGAGAATTCAATGAAATACGACTCCGTCTTTGCACTCACTCCTTGTTTCATCCCCATTCAAACATTCCAGTAGTGTTATGTTTAATTTTGAAATAATTTATTTTTAATTTTGCATGTAGGTTTATATAATTTTAATTAAATTGTAAAGCTGCTCATCTCGACAAAGGACTGCCCAAATGGGATGGGTGGTTTATGTATTGCTTTGGTTTTATAATTGTATGTATTGAAAAAATAAAAACATCGTCTCGCAAAATCTTCTGTTACTCAGACTCTTGGAATGACCCACCTCGAGTACCTATATATATACTAGCTGATGTGTACCCGGCCTTGCTCGGTTTTTTTAAACAAAGTTATGAAGTCGTGAATTCTTGCTTGTCGTTTGGGTGCCATAATTGATTTGACAGCGATAGTAACTATCTCTAAACAAAGAAATATTCATTTAAAAAATTTGTTTCAATCCGAACATTTATTTTTTCTTAATGTATCTAAATGATAAAGTTCTTAAGTAGGTACCTACTTGTGTTTTCCATTTTGTAAATATTCTACCCAAACAAACCTTATTATTTTGAATATGTAATCTGTGGGTGACCAGAGTGGTATATCTATGGGCTTACCTCAATACAACATGGCGGATTCTATGTTTTTCATACTAATTTAAAAACGTTATAACAACAGTTTTACATATTGGTTTTCATTCAAACTACTTTCTATATCTTCCCGGCGCTAATAAGAACAAACTGTGCTATTTTCAGTGAAACCGGTCTAGTAATTTTCGAGAAAATCGAGGAGAGACAGATAAATATTAATTTTTATATATAGAGATAATATTATATAGGTTATCAACAAAATAAACACAACACAATATTAAAACTAATTTATTCACCCCTTTGGCTTGGCTTCGGGTCGAAATGCAAGTCCGTAATGACTTATTTATAAAATTTACATAATTTTATTACCCTTATCTCTTTCAGCGTTGGAATAATTTTTACAAAAGCAACGTCGAATTTTTCATGTTTTTGTATAATTATCTATTTAAATTAACAATTATCGGTCACACAATAGTATCTGTGTGTAAAGTAAATGTTGTATACTTGCGGTCAATTAATAATTTAAAATCAGAAAAAACTATATGGCTATCACAAAGAACCTAATACATTGAGATGCTCTAACACGCAAGGGGTAGAAACCAAAATAAGGGCGGCGAGCTAGGCGTTCCGCCAAATTAAGCAAAACAGCAAATAAGTACAAAGGTTCGGCTTATTTACAATAACCAAATATTGAGTATTTAGTTTAACTTTTTTTTGAAATATTTTATAATTTAATAAATTAATAAAAATGACATTGTAAACAACACTTTTTTTAATATATAAATATCAACCTATTGTTTATACTTGACATTATCATTTTATAGTATTATGTATGTCCTAATGAGAGGAAAGCTTCGCTTTCGAAACATGTTGATATTTACGTATTAAAAAAGTGGTGTTAATAAAGTAATTTTTATTGATTTATTAATAATGACGCCGCAAAGTGAATACCAATCTTTTGAAGATTTTATAATTTGCTTAGCGCAGTCAAAATTAAGCGAAACAAACGTGGACGGCAGTGCAATAGGCTGGTACCAAAATGGGCGTCACGTGACCTTTATCTCCAGACGTCGAAATGGTACGTTAAAGCAAGTCTATTAATTCTGATGTCAGTGAAGGCTATGATCGGTTTTTTAAGGTGTTTAAACTATTTTATTGTAGAAACCGACACCCAAACTACTAAAATACAAGAAATGGTTCAAGAATAATCAGATTAACCGATTTACCGGATACCAACTACGTTATTTATTATTTATATACAGTTTATTATCTACATATTTCAACTATAGAAATGCCTTCCATATAGATTTAATTTTAAACCGATTTTGTCACTTACTTAGTACCTTTTGGTTGAATCCCCAAGAGAACCAATGAAAATACATCGTTCTATCTCTCTTACACTACCTGATATCGTATATTCCATTCCATTTGATTTTGAATTTTGAATTAGAATGACAGAGCGAATTTCTGAATTTGAAATTTAAGGCCCGAATCGATTTGACAAATTGCCATGCGCTAAATTCTTTCAATGAACCCAATTTCTTAGTGTAAACTGTGTGAAAAAGAATAGCGTGAATGGTAAAGTGGGAAAACTATAATTTAATTAGCTGATACAACTTCCATGGGGTTCTTCAAACTGTCATAACATTGGAGGCTCGGCTTTAGTGTAACTGCGACCCGCTCAGAAATTCTGGCAAAGAGCCAAGGAGAGCAGTTAGGAATAAGGGTAAGTCTTGCTAAGGCGTTATCCGAGAAGTGTGTTCTAGTTTCTCCTGTTTTATTTTATTTTGTTTGAATACCACATCAAAGTTCCACTGCCCGGAGGCAGTGGAAATGGGAAAACAACTTTTTTTTAAACATTGGTTTAAGTGGTTTAGCAAAGTTCATCTAAATATCACGCCTTTGTTCCACAGGAGTAGGCAGAGAGGATGAAATACCACGTAACGCTTTCTTGGCATCCATGCTTCATCCACATTCGTACGCTGTCTTATACATACTCTTAAAGTGGACCTATTTTTGATTCGCTTGCTCATGCCATGTCCACACTTCTTTGTACATCTATTCCAAAAAATACGTTTAACGCTCCTTTAATATTTTCTTATTTTGGCATTGTGTTTCATCTTCTCAGAACTTTAAATTATTAATATGATCATACATGGTTTCCCAAGGCGTATGTCACATATATGCCGCGGGAATTGCATTTATACTGCATTAAATCAACTTCTATATTATTCCTCTGCTAGTACCATGTCTCACTATTATACTTATACTTCACATACTTCACCGTTTCTGTCGTTTGTTTATCTCTAGTTGTTCCAGTAAATTGACTATTCATGTCATTATAAAACGATGAAAAACCTACCGTCATTAAAAGGGAAAAACAGTTTTAAACCGTAAGCAGACAGAATAGAACATTTTGATTATCACAATTATTTTCTGAGTAAATTGGTTTTTACTGAAAATATTAATAAATCACTCTAAACACCATAAACATTGAAATTGGGTGGGAGTAAATAAAATTATAAAGGTAAGTCATTTCAATATTGTCTAACCACAATATTAAAATGGCTTTGAATGCCGAAATAGCTATCACAATTAAAAAATGATCCCAGAACTTAGTAATGAACATAATTAAATTTGATTTACATTAAATTAAAAAAATAAATTAACCGGATACACGAAACCAGTATCGACACGGCGTAAAGTCAATAGATCATCGCTCACACAAGACGTCACCGAATAGTATCTGTGTGCAAAGTAAATGCTGTATACTTGCGGTAGTTTCACACCAGCATGCTAGTGATTGGCCTCTTCCTTATTTCCTCTGACATCATAGCCTGCTCCGTCTTCGTGCGCGGAATCCTAATCCGCTCATCAGGGAGCGCTTGTTTTAGGCGAGTTCCTACAGGGAAATCTGGGCGCACTGGGTACACTGAGCATACCGGCTACTAGGCACACTGGATATGATGACCGGATAATCCAGCACACTTTTAAAATTTTTTTTTTTCTTTTTTTCTCTTTTTTTCTTATAAGTTGCATTACAAGTAATTTACAAAATATATCTAATTAAAGGGTATTTTTGGTAACGGATACCTTATCAGAAATTTATTTATTTAATTTGCTTCTATTTATAGAATGTTTTGTATGAAATATTTACGTATGCAAGTTTTTTTTTGAATAACAGTTTAATTTAATTTATTTGTTTCGATTGGTCATTAATACAGCGCATTTTAGTGGTATAAAAATTTATTAAGAGTAAAAAAAAAAAAAATAGTCCGAACACCTAATTTAAACTAATTAATATATATATATTTCGTTTAATTAAAAAAATACATATATTAGTTAGTTTAAGTCAGATTAGGTTTTTTTCGCACTTTTAATGACTTTATATCACCTTGTATCAAATTGTGCCGATTCATACGTGTGTTGAATTATCGTGAAACTATTGGACATAATGGGTACCCAGGATTTGGGTACTAGGTTGGATTGAGACTTATCAATGGGCTTGTGATAAATGCCATGACGCGTAATTGCCACCGGATGTTTGATAGGAAGTGATTACATGTTTTATACTAGTGATGGAAATAATTTAAACATTTTAATAGGTAGGTACCTAATTGTCATTTCGAAGATATTCCGATTTGACCGCTCTTGTTTTAATCCCAAAATTAGACCTCACAATAAAAGGCTATATTTTATGCACATGCGTAAAATTAATTCAGGATTTACAAATTGTTAAAAAATTTCACATACTTAAAATACTGAAAATTAAAATAATCTGACTCATTATCAGAAGGTTGCGTATTCAGTCGGGGTCACCAGTGTAGTAGTTATGGTATCCGGATTGGTCACGATGAAAGAAGTTTATTGATACACTATAATAATTTAATTGTGCGGGCAGAGGACTGTGTTTCCAGGAACGTGATATGATAAGATGCCACGAGAAATCAACTGTCAGTTCGCAGCTGATATTCCGATATTCCAATAACTCACTTTTCAACCCGAGGTTTTCCCTGACATTTAAATTTTAAGCCATTTTTGTCAAATATCGTCTTAAGAGCTCTCTACAAAGCTAGAAAATAGCTTAAAATTATATCTTTAAAATAGTCACAAAAACAAAGTATTTCAACATAATCAAAAAAATGGTCGTACTTAATCTTCTCTATATATATAAAAAATAATGTTTGTCTATGTGCCCTCAATTTTATCGAAAATTACTCAACCGGTTTCGCTGAAAATACCACAGTTTGTTCTTATTAGTGCCGAGAAAGTTTGAGATGGTCTGAGAGAGTAATGAAATCCAATATATAAAACTGTTAATATAACGTTTTAAAATTACTATGAAAAACATTGAAACCACTCTGGTTAACGACAGATTACATATCCAAAAGAAGAAGGTTTGTTTGGGTAGAACATTTTCAAAATGAAAACACAAGTAGGTACCTATTTAAGAACTTTATTATTTAAATACATTTTGAAAAAATAAATGTTTGGAATGTAATAAAACGACAAACCCCGACGACAAACAAAAATTCACAACTTCATATTTTCAGATCGTTTGAAAAAAAAATCCTCTGTGTCGCAGGTTGTGAAAGGTTACTACGCAACATAACTAGTACATAAACTCTGAGAATTGTTTTATATTAACTTTATAAATGAAAAAATAAAACTTCGTGCATTGACCTTCCGCAATGGAATTATTTATATTGTTAAAACCAGAAGCAATCTAATGTAACAATTCATTAGTGCGAAATAACTCGTAATATCATAATAATTGGTTATACCTTCGGGCACCTGGCCTATTATTGCCATTCGCTTGTCGACATTATCCTGCCACCGAGAACTCCACTGTGTCCTCTCTTGCCGATACACGCATTGTCCACGAGAAAGAGTGAGAGGTTACAATGGACCTGTCAACGGCAAACCCAGGGATCTGCCCCGTTGTGACCTCTCTTTCTGATGCATGTGTCGTTTGTGAGAGAGAAGGGGAGGTTACTTCGGAGCTCACAGCGGTATAACTGCTTCTCCCGCTGAGAGCACCGTTGCAACCTCTCTTTCCGATACATGCTTAGCTTATGAGAAAGAGGAAGAGGAATCAACAGTATCAGCAGTAAGCAGATGCCACTTCATCTCACGCACAATATAATATGTAATCATTATAATATATTTTTTTTATTTTGACAAGTGGTGATGAGTGGCGCGGCCATTTTTCTGCTTGTCCACTTAAAGGAACTTGACTTCTGGTGGGCAATAAATCGAATCCAAAAGCTGGTCTACCTACATAACAGGCTGCCAGTGAAGATATCTTATGTACCTACATATTTAATTGACCCAACTTTATTTTTGGCGCCTTACCAAATCGTACAATGGCCTTTATTGGCACTCTTTCGTATTTTCGTGTTTCCAGAATGCTCGCAAAAAATAATCGAAAACATACGTACGAAGTATTCGTATGTGCCTACGAGTAGATAGATTGCGTGATGTGATAGAGGAAGCAGTTTGTTTTTTCTTCATAAAATCAGTTTTTTAAATCAAAATAGTCTAAATGTCGTTTATAACGAAGGTAAATTATTATTAAAATTTACTTCAATTATTATTATTAGATTAAGAAAGGGACGCTTAGATGGTTTGGGCATGTAGAGCGAATGAACGAAGAAAGGAGTGTAAGAAGAATATATGACGCGAATGTGAATGGAAGAAGAAGCCGGGGACGCCCGAGGAAGACATTGCACGATCAAGTGAATTAAATACTGGAATCGGGCCATGTCAGAAGTCGGAATAATAGAAGAGAATGTATGAGACGATGTATAAATGTGAATGAAGTAAGAAGTGTGTGCCAAGATCGAGTTGTTGGCGGTCCGTCCTCTCTGCCTACCCCTGTGGTGAAACGGCGTGATGGTTAGTTAGTTAAATTATTATTAAGCTGTCGACTGCCTTGGAATGAAGTAAAGGTTCATTGAAAAAAACTAAAAACTAATTTATAAAAATTGGTAGTATTCTTTTTTTTGAAGTGTTGGAATTTTGGACCCTTTCTAAAATCAAAGTAAAAGGTTTTTTACGGATAAGATATATACTTTTTTTAGATAACAATTGTTATAATAATTTTAAGAAGCGTATCTTGTCTGAAAATAGCATACAATTTTTAGTTAAATAATTTACTTGTAAAAATCACATACATCTCAAGATTCAATGGGGGCCTAATTGTCGACAAACAAGATTTTCACAAAATTGAAATTAGAATTTTAAATAGTTAGAATTGTGCATATATTTTTCAATTGTGACTTTTGAGTGATCTAGAGTTGTAAGATTGAAAAGCACGACTTTATTGATGTCGTTTTAGCTGAAAACTATTTTTTTGTTTTTCCACAAGTAAAATTATTGTACGATGATTTTCAGAATTTTTAGCCCCATCTAATTAAAAAAAATATTTATACAAAAAATTGAATTTTGGAAAAAATAGATCATTATCAGCTTAAAAAAAAAACAGTAATGTCGTATTTTACAATCTTAGCATCATAGCTTACTCCAAAGTCACCAGCAGCCACTGATTTGGTCATATAATGGTGGCACACTACTCAGGGTCTCGTTAGGGTTTTATAAAATGTGAATGAAAAGAAATGCAGTTTTCTCTTCCGCTTTGCCACGAGGTGTTTTCCTTTCATGTCGAATACAAAGAACCCCTTCCCTTTTGTATGAGTCTTCGTTAGGTGCATGAGTTTAGATTTTTTAATGTGACACCTTAGAAGAGTCCTCTGGCTTTAGACAGTAAGTAGTACACCGAGGGGAACAATTTCGTCACCAGTTTGGATGATGTTGCGGGGCGGGTTGTGGAAGAGATTTAATGCCACCTTAAAGAGGCGTGGATCAAATCAGGGTTGGATGACTCAGAGGCTGATTCAAAATGAATACCGTAGTCGGAAAAACAACTCGTTCAAATACTGCTAACATCAAATTTAATGTCAACTAATGTTCTTCCCTTATCTACAGAGTCAGGTAAACACGCAGAGAACCAATGCTGCTGGTTTCTCCAAGAAGACTCCATTGGAATACCTGTCCAACATAAATAGCGTTATTACGTTTCCTCCCCGCATTAGAGATGGAGAACAGCCCATATTCATACAATCCTTTTAGGAACAATTTGTTGAGATGAATAATCAACAAATAATTGTAAAGTGGTATATACAAAGTGTATTTTCAATTATATAACAAATAATTTCTTCGAATGGTGTGTAATTATTTTGTGACGTCACTATAAAGATAATTAGTGAGAAGAACTTTATTTAAACAACTGTTTTTATACTTGTCAAAGATCTAGATATTTATATATTATAAACAGTTGTTGAAACAAAGTTCTACCCATTTATTATATCAATAAACAAATATTTTATTTTTATCACTATTTCTTCATTACTTATAAAAACATGTTTCAAGAATAATTTCCTCTCTTGATTTTTTCTGAAGAAGAGGACCTTGCTCTGGGAACATGTTGATGTAGTAGTTTGACCTGTTAATAGCCGTGTGGAAAGATGCGTCAGGCTCCCATCCAGGCGTTGTGAGTTCAATCGTCTGCCAGCTAAGTCCTTTGCCACTGCACAAGCAAATTTTTCCTACTATATTAATGGAAGTAGGAGAATTAAAAATATTGGCAGGTTATTCGGTAAACCGGGAAAGTTTTTCTTCTTTATAAATTTAAATAATCCAAATTTTCATAATATTTTTGCACTTATTGGAGAAAGAATTTCAAAGCTATTTCGTGATATCACTAGATGCTGTTAAACTGCAAGTTCCTTGCGTCAGTATAATACTTTTAAAAGTTCAGTAGTTTTGGTCTAGAGTCAAAGGTCATTCCCACCAATCACCATCTATAACAAGTTTGTCCTACGCGTTTCCATGAACACACAAAGCATAATTATTTTTTGTCTCCGAGTCGCAGAATAAGGAACTCCAGTGAAAAGAATTATGACTTAAAAACTGTACAATCGTATGGATCAACAAACGTCGATTATGTATATATATATATATATATATATAAGTTTTATTATACAATTATACTTTCAATTTATAAATCGTTATTTGAAAGTGAATAAAAAAAGTATCGTTGTTACCATTGGAACGACGTCACGCGGTTGTTCGCGCCTAAATTATTTCTGTGTAAATTCATTTCGTCTGACCGTATGACGTCACGGGGTCACGCTTTTATTCCGCCCATTTTAGTGGACTTGAAAAAAATCTTACTTTGAGATTTAATTTATCTATGAAAACTAATTTTAAAATAAATTAAAAAAAAAAAAAACTAGGATTTAAGTTAGAAAATCAACATTATTAAAACAATTGACTTGAGTTCCTTATTCTTAGTCAGTAAGACGTCAGACTGACCGCGATCACGTGGCCTGTCCCCCAGGGATTAGGTAGATGATTAGAGCACTCCACGCAGCTATGACCCCGCCGCACTGACGACAACAACTGCTTGTATAGGTACTGTGTACTGTGTAGTGTGCCCGGAGCAATAGCAGCAATTATGATTGGCTAGATCCGCCTCGCATCCTTTTGGCCGCTCACACTTAGTACTTACTACCTACAGTCAGTAGGTACTAGATACAGTCGCGTGTTGGTCACACTTGAGGTGAAATATCACAAACCACGGCTATATAAATGCAACTTTATCATTATTTGTTTTCAGGGGTGCATGACTTTGCGAGAGGTCGAGTCTGTTTTAAAATTTATGTTTTTACTAAGGCCCGGTTGTCAGAACACCTGTCAAATTTTCATCAAATTGGTCAGTTTTTAATTTATATTCTTCCGTCAATAATAATGGTCATAAGAATTTGAACAAACGCTGAGGGGCCGATATCGGCTGATTTGATGACAGTTTCAAATGTGATGGTGGTTTAAACAACCGGGCCTAATTAATGATAGTTCCGTTGTAGGTATCATTTCTTTTTTATAAACGAAGCACGCAGAAATGCTCGTTCAAATGGAATAATACAAAGAAAGGTGAAATAATTTATTGTGTCTCAAGCAGATAATTAATCCAACACGCTTTAAAATATTATTTCGTATACTTTTATTGAACGACCAATATTTAAATTATCTTGTTTTGTCTCATTTTTTAATAGCTAAATTGACATTCTAAACTCTATAGCTCACGATGTAAATTAAATTAAATAGAAGCGTTGGCCTACAATATATATTCCAGACCGAAAAGCACTGTAAATATCATGACGCCAGAGATCGCTAAGTTTTTAGAGTGGCATTCAAAAAGATTTCTTGATTGAAATTAAAGAATAGAATCGGCTCGAATTTAGCAATGACGTCGACAGCGCCACTGACTGCTAAGACAGCAGTTACAGGAACTTCCTATACAAACGTTGGTCGGTGTGATGTCACAGACGCCTGACTGCTAAGATAGCTGTCACAGGGACTGCCTATACAAATGTTGGTCGGTGTGATGTCACAAACGCCCTCCGGACGAATATATGAGGGTCAAATTAAAAATGGCACATTTTAAATCGTTATTAGATATTTATTCGTCAGCATAAAAATGCTAAAAGTACAAAGAATTTCGAAAATACATTGTTAATCCGTTGTTTTGCAGTTTAACTAGAATAAAACTGGACAGAATCTTCGCATCCTCCGTGCAATTTACTGTTAGACACGGATGATGGCTATAAGATTGTACGTACGTCCGTCCCAGTGAGCGAACCCGTTTCTTTCCTGCTCATTAGCCTCTGCTCCGTCGTCTCTGCTTACGCCTTCCAATCAATGATTGCTCGAGCACCGACAGAGATATCGATTATTCATAATTAATGTATTCGTACTTTACAAGCACACAACAAAGGAATACATTTACTGCTAATAGATCTGAAAAGCGTCTAGAAAATGTGAAGTATGTTTTATATTAATGTTTTAACGAGGCTTGAATCTCTCTACAGTGTGTTAATAGAGGCAGTTGTTTACTGAGAATTTCGTGTAAATAGAAGGATGAATTCTGCTGTTGATTTTATTTTTAGCTTTGACAGTTTAAACCATAGATGGGTACAATGACTTGATTTTGGAAATAAGGAAATTCAGTGAAAAATATAATGACTTTAAAAATATATATTCATATAGATCAACAAATGCCGATTCTGAAAATATATATATACATAGAATTTATAAATCGTTATTTAAAAGTGAATAAAAAATCAGCTCATCAAAACACCGCGTTATGTTGGTACCATTGCATTTGGAACATCTGACGTCGCATGAGCATTCTGTTTTTGGATTAGTATGAAAAAAAATATTACTCGATTTTGTTTTGTATTTTAATGTATTTTTTTTTAGTTTTGGCGAAATTTAAACTTAATTTTGTGGCCTTAAGCTCAATAATTAAATAAAATAATGAAATAAATTAGAGCATTCATGAGCAAAACAATTATCAATACGGATATTATGACAATGGTAATGGCCAATACTATTATTGTTCTTTGAGTTAAAGTTTCTAAAAAGGTACATAATTTTATTACTTGTGTTTGGTGATGGTTTATTACGAATAGAATATAAAATTATATATGGTAAAGCTCATCCTTGTTTTGACATTTGATATTCTAACCTCAAAACTTATCAAAACCGACCGGCCATAGATTTGGAGCGTTTCGGCGGTCTTTGAAAAATTGAAACTTTGAAAATTATTTTAACTATGAAAACTAACTTTAGAAAATAAAACGAAATATGCTGATATTTAAGTTTGAACGTCATTATTGATTTAAAAAAAAACTGCAGTTGCTTATTGTCTATTTTTGGCTGCGTTTGCTGCACTGAGTTATGAACTGATACTACTATAAGCGTGCAGCCACACAAATTAAAATTATTGAAACAGAAAATATGGGATGAAAAATCTAAATAATTAAAATGATAATCTTGCTATAAATTGAACTAAAAACTGAAAAAAATTATTTAACAGAGATGTTACGCGATCTCAAATTTACGACCACCTTTAATTGTAATGTCTCTGGTTAGAATATCCGCTACGCTTCTGATAAGAAATCGAAGACAATTATGGTGCTTTTACACTGAACAGACAAGCCCAAAAAATTAAATTTATCCGATTTGAAAGAAAATCGATGTCACCAGTCCAAGACCTTTCGACAGGCCAACGAAATTGATATTCTGTTTAAGAACGCCTTTCAATATTCGATCAATTTCTCTACAAGTAAGGAAATACTGATATTAATTCTGCCACACGGACACGCTTCTTATATATTTCTTCTTATATCTCTTCAACTCTTCTATGTTCTCTGAGTAGTTAAACTTGTACTCACAATAAAAAAAACGGGACAATTCATCCATTTAAAAAATCGTGAATTTTGAGATGATCTGCCTATATGTTGGATGATCTGCCTATATATTGGATGATCTGTCTATATATTGGATGATCACAGCCCTCAAAGATAATACATGATTTGTTTCCTTTTTTTTAATCGCATATATCAATTTTTGCAACCCAAACATTCCGAGAAAAAAAGTGACAGCACTAGCGCTAATGTCAACATTACGCGTGTAGAGCATATGGTGAATTTACGTGTCTGTGGACTTGCATTAAAAATAAAATAAAATAAGCATTATGATGAATTTAAATTAAAAATAAAAACGATCAATTTACGTTGAAACACAAATTTTCCGTATATAATTTTAAATATGGACCCAAAAAAAGATTTTTAAAGATATTTTATTTTACATACTCATTTATACGGCAAATATGACAATTAAAAAAAAATACCATTAACCCGTAAATAATTTTTAAAGTTAGGTCTAAAATCATCAAAATTGATTTTTTTAATGGTCTATATTTAATAATTTTATACAAAAATTAATGAAATAATTAATAACTACCAATCCGGATTAGATATCTTCCACACCTTTAATTAAAAAAAAGATTATTCTGTTTGGGCAGATATTTTGGTTTTTTTTTTAATTTAATGTAAATCAAATTTTCAATAATTTTTTTTTTTTTAATGTAAATTAAATTTTCAATAATTTTTTTTTTTTGAAAATGGCCTTAAACGCCGAAACAACTGTCACAATAATAACAACTAAAAATACTTGCAGAACTTAATAATAACATTATTAAATTTGATTTACATTAAATTTAAAAAAAAATTAATTGGAGTTGTACGAATTAAATACAAAAACAATTAATAGATATTTTGGTCTCAAATCTTAAATTAAGTTTTGTATGAAACAGGCACGTTCCCCTTAATAATGACGTCACAAAGTGAATACCAATATTTTGAAGAAATTATCCGTAAATAAAGTTATTGCCCTGTAAACGGTACGATACCTAAATTTGTATATTGCACTGTTTAAATTTATTTAATAACAGTTAAGAAAAGAAGGCAAGACAACACAAACTGCTGGATAATTTATTGTACCTTTCGCCGGTGTTTGTGACCTTACCGACCTTGCCGTACCATTTAGATTTGCTTAGATAACCTGACATTTTCCGGTATACGATGATCACAGCATTGTTTCTCCAAGATCACGGTCCAAAGAGGTAAAGCTTACGACGTGGAAAAGAAGACACCTTTTCGTAATAGTACCTATGCCCCGATTTTGTTACGACGCAGTGCCACTTACCCTCGGTAAGAAGTTGAGATTGCATGACCTGTTTTAGTACACGATGATCGAGACCTTTGGAAATCAAGATAAAGGTGGAGAAAGGAAGGCAAGATACAAGAAACCCCACCGTACAGAAGCAACCGCAAGTTTTTAGGCACCGTGTTTGCGAATTCTGTGTCAAGAATTATTTGGTGTAGTTGGCATTGTTTCAAGGAACATATTGGTGATTCTGGCATTCTTTACTCTTTCCGCGCGGATTGTTGGAACAGAGAAAGAGGAAGACTTATGACATCATGTATTCTAGCCGAGCGCGTTACGTATGTGGACTACATAATAAAAGTGCATCAGGGTGGGCCGTCTTTGGAAAACGTTTAAAAGTTGCGCAATTAAATACTAGCAACGTAAATAGCCGGTGAAAAAAGATTCAATACTACTTTTGGCCATATATCAGAGGCCAAAATATTCACAATAAGGAACTCCAGTCCGTATTTATTTTTTTTTTTAAATTAAACACCTGCTTTTTTTGTTTTTGTTTGAGTTTGATTTATAGTTAAAATAATTTTTGATGTTTTTTTTTTTCAAAGGCCCCCAAAAACGCACGAAATATATAGCTTGTTGAGTGTGACGTCACTGAACCATTGCATTTTCCGTTAGATATATTCACTGTACTTGATTTTGTATGCAAAAATTCGAGATGGTTTAATTTTAACAAATTTACTGCTTTTAATTGAAGGAAACATTGTAAAACTTTAGCATCGTGCTACTATTGTTTTTGCAATGTACGATAGTATAAAATGGAACCATAGCCGAACTTTCACACATTTTTCCGTCTTTCTAATATCCCGAATCTCGTTTTTGGGGTTATGTCAAAACAAGAATTAATTTTACCATTCATGGTTATATATTGCATGCATAGTAAACCATAACTAAATACACGTATTAGAATTATGTATTTATTTAGAAACTTTAACTCAAAGAATAATAACAATATTTATAATTCATAAATGGCTGGTTGTCGATTTGTTAATGAATATATCATATTAACGTAATTAATTTTTTTTTTCGTAAAACTAAAAAAACACAAAACAAAATCAACAAAAAAAAAATTCCAAACAAATGTAACACCAACATATACGCTAACCTCTCGGTTCGGCATCCCGAGAAAGCAATGGTGCTAATCATTGGCGTTTTGTTGAGATAATTTTTTAATCACTTTTTAATCACGATTTATAAATTCTACGTACACATACATCTATATACATAATAATACCTATATATTGGCAATCGGCGTTCGCCGATCTGCAAGAATATGTTTATTTTAAGCTATAGTATTTTTCACTGGAGTTTCTTACTGTTTTCATTCTTTCCCGAGTTACATCATTATTTAATGATCAAAATATATTTACATAGTAATATAAATTATAGTGTCCTTCACGACCAGTAAAAATATATTTACATAGTAATATAAATTATAGTGTCCTTCACGACCAGTAAAAATATATTTACATAGTAATATAAATTATAGTGTCCTTCACGACCAGTAAAAATATATTTACATAGTAATATAAATTATAGTGTCCTTCACGACCAGTAAAAATAATCTGCTAAAATGTATTTATTATATATTTCTTTGTGAACCACTGCCCTGAAAATAACTAGTAAAAATAAAAGTGTGATCAATAAAGAAACCCGATATCGCTAATTTACATAAGACGTTTCGACTTGTCCCAGGCCAAAATCACCTGGACCAAAACGGCTTTTTGATGTACTAAAACGTTTTAAATTATTTTAATAAATAAAAAATAATTTTAAACAAATTTTAAAAAAAGTAGTTTTTTTTTTTTTTTTTTCATTTCATACAAGGTAAGAGGCCGATTTTATGCAGTATTGTTTTAGATAAATAGGAAATATTATTTTAGGTACGATTCCTTTTTGTTATTTATGTTTTTTTTATTTTTTTATTTATTATTATTATTATTATGTTTTTGAAATATATATGTTTTAATATTGTTACATATGTTTTTATTTTATATAGATATATACATTTATTTTATTTTATTTAATTTTTATATATGTAACCTTAAATGTAAATTTATTATTAGGTTTTGAATAACAAACACCCGTTGGTCAAACTATTAAAAAGTAATTTATCGGGACTTTTTGTCTTATATTTCGTAAAATTTCTTATTGTTAATATAAAATTTAAACAACGTACACGGTTTTCGACTGCCAAACTAAGCACATGCACGTATTATGGCAGTGGCTATAATATGTAGTTATAATCTAAATTGTCATGTGCACCTTTTGAGACACCTAAAATCAAATTCAAAAATCCCACCCCGCATTGACGGCCCAGCCTAACGTATATGTGCATGTCTGTATGCTACGGACTATAATAATATGCGAGGATACTAAACACTATTTACAGCTGTATGTAAACAGAGCTCGGATTGAGATTTATCTGCGATGAAAATTTGCCTGTTTTCTAATGGGCGTTTCCTCGTCGTGTTTTGGAAATAAACAAAATAAAATTTTAACATTGTAATATCCGCTATAACGCATCGCGTAAACGATGTATTATTTATAATATATTACAGATATAATATTTTAATAAACAGTTTCTGGGTATTTGCGTAGCTAGTGCAGCTATTGCATGTACGAAATATGTAAGACAAAAGTTTGTAAAGTTAACGCGATTCTCATGACAGATATTGTCTTCTCGACTTTTGGTACACGTCCAATACATTGCCCAAAAGGACAATGACCTTTTGTCTTGCTTATTTGTTTCCTTCAACTATATATTATTATACAGATGTACAATAAATTTTGATTTGTTCTGGACAGACATACACCTGAATAATACGGAATATCAGAACTTTATACCAAAAACGTCAAGATTGAACAATGAAATAAGTAAACATCACAACATTGACATTTTCTCAAATTCTATAAATTCATTTAAAATCTCAATACAAAAAGCCATATCTGATAACTTTTTTATGTTTTCATAAATATAATTAAACTACAAAATTATATTCAAGGCGAGTAAAATCTCAGAACCTCTTTTTTTGTTAAATAATCCAAAAACTTTATTGCGTTCACCACACATGTTGTAAACACATTAATTAGAGATTGTATATATATGACATATTATGTATTATGCTTTTATGTAAATGTTTTGTTTGTGTTTTTAATTATAAAAAAAAATAGGTAACAAGCAATTTTATATAAGGTTTATCAAATTTAATAATCGACATCACAACACGCAGATTAGGCGGAGTGGTAGATACTCTCAGTATCGCCCAGGAGGAAGACAAGCATTCAGAATCAAACGTTGCTGGTTACGTCTTCAGCCGTGTTTGGTGACCAGATCTGAACAGCCAAATGCTTCCCTCCATCTCTCCCATCTCCTTCACTTATCTACTACCTACCTTCAGCCTCTCAACAAGTCTGTTTTTTTTTTAAGTTCGTCTGGAAAACAATTATATAAATTGCCCCTCTCGTAGCTAATGGATTGCTTGCTATATTATATTGTGCATATATAGTGCTTGGGGGATACCATAGTCTAACTTGCACTGCTCATTTTTGAATTTGAACAAAACATTTCCGGTGAATATATTTTTGCTGTAAGAAGCAAATCAGTAAAGTCCAAAATTAAAGACAAATGTGAAGACGATAAAAGTAGGTGCAGATTGTGTTTTAATACTATTTGAATTACTTTTTAGTTCTTATAACATTCACGTCTACCACGGTATGGAATGGCAATAAGGAAATTCAGTGAAAAAATATTATGTACATGTATTATGGTCAGCAAACGCTGATTCTGAATATATATGTTAAAATTTATAAATCGTTATTTAAAAGTGAATAAAATCCATCTTATAAAAAACATCTGTTGGTACCATTGCATTCTCGACATCCGACGTCACGGGTCTCGTCCGCGCGTATTCTGGTTTTGGATTTGTATGGAAATTTTTATTTGTCGATTTTGTTTTGTTAATTTAAATGTGTGTTTTTTTTTTAGTTTTGGTGAAATTAGAAATTTATTTGGGTGACTTTAAACCATTATTATTGAAAGAAATATTCATCGGCAAATCAACATACGGAAATGATGACATGTTTTTGTAAATATTGTTATTATTATCAATTGGAGTTAAAGTTTATTTTGACAATTTGAAATCAAAACCGATTGGCCATAGGTTTCGTGAATGAAAAAATTAAAATTGTTTTCATTATGAAAATAAACTTTAAAAATAAAATTAAGTTAGAACGACATTATTGATTTTTTTTAACGGACTGGATTTTCTGTAAATTTATCTTACAGAACGCTAAACTTCAATTGTTAGGTGTATTCCAGACTTGCTAGATGTGAAACTTCTGCTAAATGCGTTCTCCCACTGAGAACTCCGTTGTAGGTTGACTATCTTTCTGCTGCGTGCATCGTTTATGAGAAAGAGGGAGAGGTTACAATGGAGCTATCAGCGGTGTGCTCAAACGCCACGCTTTCAATAATAGTTGTCAAATTATCTTTAAAATTACAGGTAGGTACCTATCGAAGTCATAGTTGACTCTAACAGAGTACGCAACTACTGACACAGATGCACTGCTTGCATAAACCATCTTTCAAATATGTTAGTCGAATTAAAGTAAACATACGCTTAATTGTGGTTAAAAACATTAAGTTGGCGCAAGCAAGTCCTAAAGGGCTGTGTCTCAGTGACTTTTGACATAACTATCGATAGTGTATACATATCCACCAATACACACAATCCTAAATAGATATGTTTTGTTCGGGTCAACTCTAATTGGGCCATCTGAAATATACATAGTTATTCAAAAGAATGGGTATTCAATGGTATTCTTTGAATGCTCCCAAATGCCTACCAAATTGAAAAAAAATCCGTTATACCAAGTTCTATTGAATGTTGGTATCTGTTTGCTAAATGTTGCTTCACGAATCAACAGAATTGAATGTGGCCCCCTCTTTGATATAAAACTGAAGAGTGGTTTTCCATTGTACGTGATACAAGCTCAAAGTCATTCATATGGTGCGTACTGGGCACCTTTATCGCGCAGAGCACATAGACCGTAATAGGTTAACGTCGCACCCATGTTAAATTGTAAGCCGAAGCAGTAAATAATTTCATTGCTCGCTAGTTTTGTTGATACGTTCTGTGCGGTACAAACGAATCCGATAGTGTTTCGAGTCATCCGGAACAGAGCTAATCGCGAGACTGCTTTGATTTCATTGTTTTATTTAGATCGGTGTTATTTTGGTTGGAGCTAATTAGATCCTTATTAAATATTACTGTATTTTGATAGAAAGCAGTCACTTTGTGGTTTGACGTATTAATGAAATAAAACAATAACTTTGTTTATAACCACGAAATTCATAATTTGTTTTAAATACCTACCAGTTTCACAAGCAACACAAGCATCGTCAGAGAGAACGAGACAGATGTGTACATAGTGGATTATCAAGGAACACCTGAACAAGCGATTAAGGGATAATGGGAAATTTTATGAGTTTATGGGAATTATACCTAATATTGTGCTATTGGACACATTTAATTGATTATTAAGAATTTTGCTTTTGGTTTTAATTGCTTTCTTTTTTTTAGTTATTCTAAATGATTTAATCTGTTGCCATGACCATTTTTATGCAGAATATTAGCACCGCTGCTTTGATTAAAGGTATGATCTTTATTTTGTTGTTTCTTTGTTCTTTATTATGTTTTGTCTCCTTCTATTTGCATATATAAACACACAGTATGCATTTTTTGATTAGTTTAATTTTGTACCCCGATGATACGTGTGTTAAGCGAAACCGGTCGGTATTAATAAAAAATAATTAAATTTTGTGATTACAAATAAAGTTATTGTTTTATTTCATAAATATTATTTTGTCAATCGATAAATTGCTATATCAGAAATCTCTGGATTTAAAATATCTCGTAAAGAATGCGATGTGAATTTATAAAACAATTTTTTTCTTAGTTATGTAGTAATCCAGCTATAATACATATCGATGGCCCAGTGGTAAACTGCAACAAGTCTGAGAAACCATCAATTACAACATCTGTATCAAATCAGTTGCCAAAAAGGGATCCTTCCAGTTAAAATAAATGGTAACAATAAAAATCGGTGGTTCTTGGCAATAACCTGCTATATATAATATGTTAGATCTTTTGTTTCTTTACACGATCATGGTGTTTAGAGTGTTTACTAAATAAGTGCAGATATTAGGATTTTACACTTAAAAGTAAATAACCCAAAGTGCAGTAATCGGGTTAATCCCAAATACGACTGAAATGTTTGACTCCTTGAGAGCTGAAAAACCATTTTGAAAAACTTGAAACATTCAAATGTACCCAGTTTTATACAAATTTTCCTATGCATCAAATTCGAATTTCAGAAAGAACAGTGAGAACTAATAAATAATAATAATAATGTGTTTATTTCAGCAGAACAAAGTGGTGAGTGCAATACTCTGTCATATAAAAAAAAACATTTTAAATAAAAATTATATGATGTAGAAACGGAATATCAGAAATAATAATAAAAATAACATATTTAGCACTTATGCTTGAGGGAAATTCCACATGTATGATGTAGGGGCGACGGCCTGGACAAGAGTGTTTTCCGATCTTCGGTAGTGCTGACTCATCCCGGCTATTCTGTGGCGCATCAAACCAGCGAACCCATACACCCTTCGCTCTGCGAATATCTGGGAGGCGCTGCATCGCCAAGGGAGGCCGAACAGCGCCCTGCAAGCGTGGTTATATTGTACTCGGAATTTGACATTTTTGCATATATGTTTTGACATGCAACATATTGGTTATCTCAAAACAACATATTTTGACTTATTGAAGTTTAATACTGGACCATCGATATGTTCTTATTTTACTATATTATTTTCATGATGTTATTTTCATGATGTTATCGTGTATATTATTCGTAACCATTCAAACAACAGTAAATAACTGAAAAAAAATTAATGAATTTTTTGCGTAATTTCCAAATGACCTTACGCACGTCTGGTAAAAAATGACTCTAATTTTTATTACGGGATTTTATATTAGAATTTTATATACAAATTTGATGGAAAACTATTTTAAACTCGGATATATTATGTGCACTGAATACCTGCTTGCTGTGGTGTTAATATAGTAGATATATAAAGCGTTTTATTACGATATAATAGGTATTAGGAAGGAGATTACTTTGATGAAATATAAAAGGATTTTCACAATAATTCTCGAAGTTGTAATAATTCCAAAAGAGATGTGTAAAACGACAGAATCTTTAAAAAGCTCTCCAGAATAATGTGTTGGTTTTTCAGTTTTGGTTATGTTTGACTAAAATATATATAGACATATTATGTGAAGATGACAAAACACTGGGACAGCTGTTCTATACGTAATGTTGTATATTATTTTTATTAGTTTGAATAAAAGATATTAGACAGGTGTTGAAAACTATCATAACCAAATAAGATGTTTTTGTTTAAACGTTAATATTTATGAAGAAGATAAAAATACGTAAAATTTTACGTCATGCTCTATTTAAAATGGATTTGTCTCCTATATAACGCAAATTCGTCGACCCAAGTTTTTGTACTCACCCAAATGTTTCCAATTTGCAGATCTGTAAATGTGATCCATTTTCAGAAGACTGACTCGACTATAAATGTACATTATGTGGTTCTGTTCATAGCTTCAATGGCAGTGCTGAATGTGAATAATTCTCCACGTGTGAACATCGCGAACGGCGACCTGTCTATCGGTCGGGACAGGCCGGGCCGCCTGAATAATTCATGCGCTGCTCCTGGCGGCCGATGTGGGCACGGCTGAACGGGCCTTCTCGTGACCGACAGTGTTCCCGCGACAGAACTGGCCACGAAGAATTTCGATTAGCGTAGACAAAAAGTTGTATAGTTCAGTCTTCTTCTTCGGGTATTCACTCTAATATTGGGTGTCGGCTATCACCAGGGCAATCTTTACCCCGCAGGCTACGGTCCGGAACAGGTCTGCGGAAGTGCACTCTTACCCTTCACATATATTTCTAAGACAGTGCGGGGGCTTACTCTGCTACGTCTTCTACGTATTATCTCCCTGGATTATCAATTGGGTAGACTTGTATTTTACGTGCCTCATAATACCTATGACCATGATATTGTAGTTTTTATAGATTACTGTAGTATATGTAACTATATACTATAACTAATTTTTGACACCATTTGGTCATTCGATGAAGATTTAAGTTTATTTTTAAAATGAAAATCAAATTTAATGATGTTTTTATTAAGTACTTGCATAACTCGATAAAAAATTAATGAATTTGATTTACATTAAATTAAAAATAATACATTAAATAGAGTTCTGCGAATTAAACACAAAAACAATTAATAATTCGATGAAGGGTATTTTGGGGATGCGCTTTAATAGCCACAATACAAATGTCTACCGCATGTTCCCGCGTCCAAAGGAAATATCATCCCTCCTTTATTACGAACTATGTAAACTTTCCTAATGTATGTATATTTTTAATTATCTTATGAATAACCTGACAGTATTTGAAAATCTCCTATTACCATCACCGTAAGCGGAAGATGTTTCTAGTGTCGTGATGGAGGACTTAGCCAGCCGAGGAATTGAACTCACGACGCCTGGGTGAGACTCAACTCAGCCACTGACCGGTCATTTAAAGAAAAGTGTCCCGGGCGGTGTTCGTTTGTTCGTTTTGTGTACAAATCTACAGTTTTATTTCGAGAATTTTGAAAATTTCACACTTGATCACCAAAACAAGAGGAAGGTTACTGTCTACACGAGAGTTCAAAAAACCACCCCTATCCCCCCTTTCCAATACCTTAAAGCAGAATTTTGATACATTTTGATGAAATTTTGCACACTTGAATTTCAAAATAAGATGGAAACTACTGGGTAGGGCCAGGTGTATGTGTAGGGGCAACACCAAAACTTTACTCCAAACCATTCACAACCCCGGGCAACGCCGGATTCTTCAGCTAGTAATAAATAATATTAACAAAAAAAAAAAAAACTACATTGATTTTTGAGCATTCTCTGCCGATGCGGCGGCGTTTTCGTAAAAATAAACAATGTTTTATAAGGAATGTACAATAATTACAAGGAACAAGGTGTCCTTAAATGGGTTTTTATGTTTACAGTTGCATTCAATATTTAATAAGAAGACTCTAAGGAGGAAGATACTGCAGATGGCTTATTTATTCGGGCAATAATAACCCCGATGAAGCAGAGGTGAAGTTCGTAGAATGTATAAATTGAGTTAAGGTGCATGTTTGCTGCGCTTCAGATAAAATGTTCTAGAATGGGAAAAAAAGGTAGAACGAAACGAGCCAGAGTTTATTAAATGAAGCCTTCTGAAAAGGACGCTGCCGGGCAAAGTTGTTAGTCTACCCTTTGATAACTGAGACAGGTAAAGTTCTTTGTTGTTGAAGCGGGCGGAAGCATTTTCACACCGGCGTGTTTTATGTTTTATCTCAAAGGTTTTAATAAAACACATTTCCTCAGCTTTCTGAGAGGAAACTTAATGAAGACACCATTTTTTAATGATGTGCAAAAATAAATAAACGCTTTTTTTTAAAACGAAAATGCCGTGAAAGACCCCAACTTCCAGAAGGACTATGCGATCCCCAATAGAGTATTTTCACAAACTACGGATACCGTTAAAAATGTATGGAAGATTTAAAGTTAATATTTCTGATAATCGCACTTAATATATGTAAATACCATTCATTAAAAATGATCTAAAACCACACATGTCTAAACGGTTCCAACTGACTACAGCGTCATTATGATGTGCATAACGCTACTGACTGGTAAGACGGCTGCCATTAGTTGGCGTGACTTCAACAACGCCATATTTACAAACAAAAACGAACATGTCGTTTTGGCGTCATGTGAAAATGGCAATTTTTAAATCGTCATAGAAAGTTTATTCGTAAATAGTTTAATTATATAAAAACGCTATCGTTATCGTAATTTTTTTCTTAATTTTTGTAGACAATGCAAAAAACCCTATTAATGTATATTATGAGGCTGAAGTGCACTGTGGAAGGAAAGGAGATGGTTATTCGTAACCTGAAAATGTTTACCTTTTTAAAAAACTAAAAATAAGAACAATGATATTCACCTTTGGCCCCCTAGCACAAGCAGATCGATAATGTCGATAAATTCTCATAGTTCCCGACCACGAAAAATAACAGTCCACTTCGACTAAGTATGCTTAACATAGTCGACTTGATCTGTTTTTTTTCTTCTTTGACTATCTACAGTCTTGCTTGGGAACTATGAGAAGTTACTGACATTCTCGATAAAACTTTTATCGACATGGTTGTGCTAGGGGCATCCACTAGTCACTAAACACGGCTAATGCCACTTCAAGGAACAACGTTTCTACTCACGAGCGGTGGTCATTCACCAGGGGGATTATCTACCGTCTGGAACGTGCCGCAAATAATACCCTTTTTAATTTGAATATCGCACAAGAGTCTCAACTGCTCCCTGTTAAACAAAGCCAGAGGCATTGTGGTATGTTGTGAAGCTGAACGGTATGGGAAGGCGATGAAGATGGGGAGAGTAAGGTGGGGAAATACATGCCGATTCAGATCTGGTCACCAAACACGACTGAAGCCTTTTCTAGCAATATTTCGATTTTGAATGGTGATCTTTTACAAGAGCAATACTGACAGAAACTACCACCCTGAAACACGAGCACGTCGGGGTTTCGAAGCAAATGATCTTAACCGTTCGATAACAGAGGTCTTCTAATACCATTATGGCTACCTGCTGAACTGGATACTAAGATTTACTATTTCTACAGGTGTTTGACCCTGAAGCACGGCGACAGTAGTGACATCAATATGTCCTATATAGTCGCCGGTTTTCCATAATAGCTCCATTCTCTTCCCGTTGTTTGGCTACATTTGATTATCTCTCTTTGTTCAATGTTCAATTCATATTATTTGTTACCCAGTGTTCTAATTTATATTTGGCAAATTTAATCATTAGCTATTATAACCTTAATACAAATTAATCAACTGCTGTTAAACATTGGTGAGTCGCTTCATTAATCACAAAACATAATTCACAAATACGTTAATTCCAGCGCAGGGAGAAGAATAGAAAAGAAGATAACCGTTCGACGAAAGAGGTCTTTTAAGGGCCAGTTTTATAAACGAACTGCCAAATTTCTGTTTCGTAACGAACCGTTTCGTTAACGGACTGTTTGTTATCCGTCCGTTTTTTTATCTTGAAACATTGCCATTCCCTTGTAATCACTTTCACTGCTCTATAAGGAATCCATTTCACAAATGCAAATTATATATTGTCTTTTAAATTAAAAATGTGCAGGGTTTCAAATAAGCGATCGTCAGACAACAACTGACAGCTGTCAAACGACCGATAATCTGACGAATATTTATAAAACGGCGAAATCGGGCGGTAGACCAAATATTTGTTAAAAATGGTATCAAGCGTTATGAACGGGTGGTTGTAAAATTGGCCGTAATACTATTATTATTTTGACCACGAGAACAGATTATACACGACATGGTGAGAAATAAGATAAACTGTTTGCTCCTGTGTTCCGGGTCCCGTTGACACTTTGCATTCTGCTCGTGATCGTGCTTCATGCCCAACTCTTATCCAACTAGTTCTTGCGTCATGAGATTTGTTAGCCTTTTCGTTTGGATTTATTTGAGTTGGTAGAAAATGGTACAATGGAGTAGTATGACATTTATAAAAGGTTTCCTAAATTTTTATTTGGTTCATAATTATTTAGGTATTATACACAAACCTAATACAAACTTGTAGATAATAGATTTTATATGACCAAAGGTAGGCTGTATGTAGTAATTAACTGGATTTTTAAAAGATTCTATTTTATTATCATATTTCGCTGATTGCTGGGACCATCATAAATACATTTTTCTATTACCGTTTAATTTATTTATTTGGATCGTTTTTCATAGGATAGGCACAACTTTTCAGTCTTTTTAAAAACATAATATGTAAACAAAAAATGATCCTTGGTCGAACTTCTTGACCGAGCTGTCTCTGAGGTCAAGGGTTCGATACCCGGCATGTGCAAATAAATTAAGTTTAATTTATTTATTTTTCACATTTATTTTTAATTTTTATTAGTTTCCATATAATTATGACATTTTAAGGTAATGTATAAATATTAAAAATACATGTATATTACAGAATTTTTTTCATAGTCCTCCTCACTAGGAGATCCTGTGCTGAGGCGGACCAGGTTTTGCATAAAGGGGTTTCAGCGATTTCTATATTTCAACTTAAAGGTTAGGGTAGGGTCTTTCCAGTAATTTCTATGACGTTTTTTTGAGAATAGTAGTCAGCTCTTGGTCTGGTATTTCCTTAAGCTAAGTTTTGATGGACTTAATGCAATTATTGATTGAATTACTTTTTTTGATATTAAGTAGGAGTTTGTTATATAATTTTACATCTAAATATTCAGAGCTTCTCTCTCCAAAAGTATTATTGCATTTAGGTATATTTATCTTGTCTAGTTGCTTTGTTCTGGTATTATGATCATGAAGAGTCGTAGCCATTTTCTCATTTTTAAGATGATTAACTAGAATATTTTTGGCAAAGATTTTTTGGATACTTGGAACGTTGAATTGTTTAAAAATTTCCGTTGTTGACGGACGTTTTCGTTAATTGACGTTGTTGGCAATTCTATGTACCGCCGTGGTGATGGTAATTCTATGTATCATTCAGTTGATTTCAATCGAAACCTATCAATAACAATTAAGAATAAAATAGTAACTGCAATATCATGCAATGTGCAGTGTTTTCTGATATTGTGTCCTGTGCGGGCAAATTATATGTTCCCAAACTAAAACATTTTCTGATATTGTGTCCTGTGCGGGCAAATTATATGTTCCCAAACTAAAACATTTTCTGATATTGTGTCCTGTGCGGGCAAATTATATGTTCCCAAACTAAAACATTTTCTGATATTGTGTCCTGTGCGGGCAAATTATATGTTCCCAAACTAAACATTTTCTGATATTGTGTCCTGTGCGGGCAAATTATATGTTCCCAAACTAAACATTTTCTGATATTGTGTCCTGTGCGGGCAAATTATATGTTCAAACTAAACATATAATATAACGTGTTAATCTGAAGTGACCTACCAGGTAAGTATGTTTCTGTATATTTTTGTACATAATAAGATAAACCATAGCAAATAATATTTTTACCGCGCCCTTGAGTGATTTAAAAAAAATGGCGCTATATTATTATTAATAATATTATTCGGTAGCAGAAATGACTTTAGTTATGTTTTTTTTACGGTAACTACTCCACACAGGAGGCTCTGAGGGAAATAATTTCCCTCGAGACCTATATCATTTTTGGGGATAATTGTGGAGAATCTTTTACGGGATAGGAAGGAGTAAACTCGGGTCTTGAAGAGACCCATGTTATAGGAGGGAGGAAACACAGAGGCCGGCAGATCATTCCACAGCTGAGCTGTTGAATACAAGAACGAGTCGTAGAAGTGACCCGTTCTCATGTGACAAATGTCAACCGTGTGCAAATGTTGGGCGCGCGTTTGGCGAGTTTCCCGACTGTGCACCGGTGCCGAAGGGATCGATGACGCTAGTTCCTCAGAGAATCGTCCATTAAAATACAGGTAGAACAAGGACATCATTCCCACCTGACGTCTGTGCTCCAAAGATTGCAATCCATTTGTTAAAATAGGCGAATCCATCAATAGCCTTTTCAGATATTTTGGGGCTCCCGACCAGAGTGTTAGTGTTTAGTATTTAGTGACCTGATCGAGATAATTAGGTTATTTCCCAGCTCCCTTTTCTCCATTTCACCCACTCCTCCTTTCAGCCTCACAATATTCGCTAATTGGTGATGCCATAAAAAAGTATATATATACATCTGTTATCTTTTTACGGTTTGTTTCGGAATATCGTAAACGCCATACAAATAATGACATCGCATTCTACGAATTGATTAAAAATACTTCAACACCATTTAAAACGTGATATCGAATCCATTGTAAAATCCCCCACGCACAACACAATATGCACATAGCTGAATTGCTCACTGAAACTTCGATACAAACAATGCTTTGCGTCTCACCACCATCCCCGAGCGCTCAACGCTCCTCTCAAATTCATTTAATCTATTAAATAATATATTATTGAAAGGGGAGCTGCAATTTGTTAACACTGCCAACAATAGAGTCTTCCACAATGAGATTGCAAAATTTATCGCTTCGGAATGGGGGGGCCACTGGACATATAATTCCTAGGAGTGTTATCTATACTGATTTGCAGTGTCGGTTCGTGACCTTTGAGTGAACTAGAGTGCTAAGATTGAAAAATACGACGTTGATGTTGTTGAAGCCGAAAATTATTTTTATTTTTTTTTGTTTTTTGTACGGAGATTTAGATGGTAGGTAAGGCAGTGCCTCTTTACCTTTCGCCAATTTACATATTGATAAGGCCACCTTTCAAAAATGGCCCAAAACATCACTTTGTAGTTTTCTAACTCAAGCAATACTATAAATGATTTATCTGTAAATTCTATACGGATATTGAAAATAAAATTACGTAAATCAATTTTTAAAATGTTAATATTAAGTTTTAAAAGTGTTTTTAGTTTTTTATTATTGTGACAGCTGTTTCGGCGTTCAAAATCATTTATTCACCTCTTCTCAGTATGTTCAGATTGTCAAAACAATATAACACATTTAAATAAATCAATTAAGAAAAATCTCGTGTTCAACAGCTCGGCTGTGGAATGATCGGCGGCCTCTGTGTTTCCTCCATCCTACAGCATGGGTCTCTTCAAGACCAAAGTTCACTCCGCCCTATTCTCTAAAGGACCCTCCACACATTTTCCCCAAAGATGATATAGGACTTGAGGGAATTTATTTCCCTCAGGGCCTCCTGTGTGGAGTTACTGTAAAAAAAGTGTTAATTTAAAAATTTCTCAGTTTCAATGTGATTTAGAAATAATGGTTTACGGAGATGCGGCATTTTGACTTCTAGGCTGTTATGAAATTCATTGAAAAAAATCTCACTTGAAAATGTTTAATTAATTTCACACGGAAGTGAGATTATTTCGGACACACGGACACGCCCACAAAACACTACGGTCGATTTACGTATTCGGTGGAGTGAACGCCATTTAAAGTGCAAGATTGGCTGAATAGAATCGCGAACGAAGTTTGACGTCAAACTTGTAAGTGCTTCTCATTTCAACTTTATCCTTACTCCTAGTAGTACATCCATAGGTTACAACCATCCCTTTCTCTAGTAAGATCATTATTTGACTATTAGTATTTTTCATATTTCAATGTCATTCTTTGTTTACCCATTTTTAGTTCAATTCAGAATGCGATTGATCCTTTATATTAGAAATTAATACGTACTTTGTCAATATTAATTTGTAACTTCGTGGTTGAATATCGTTGAAAAGTAATAAGGCCTTCATCTTCGTTTACACTATGTACCTATTTTATTTTAGTAAGTTTTAACTAACCGTTGGTTACAACCATTCCTTTCTCTTGGAAATATGGTGCTACTGTTGTTTGTAGTTTTTTTTATTTTTATTTGAAACATGACTTATTTATTTTTTATTTATTTATTTATTCATTCATTAACGCCCCAAAGGGCTTTTACATATTTTAACATTAAAATGATTATGTGTACAGAACTTAAAAAAAATAACATGATGCATAGTTGGTATATAAGTTCACATTTTATATTTATAATATATGTGAAGGTATAATAATGTATAAGTGCATGCCACAGATAAGTTACAAAGGGAAATTTTTTTAATTTGTAGATACTACTTTTTTTAATTTTTTTAATAAAAATATTAATAGCCTGATCTACATGATACATAATACACAAGTGCATAATATAATACTCTTATAATATGAGTGCATGACATTGTGAAAAAAAAATATTGTGTTTTTATATTTCGGATGATGTAAAAATGTATGGAATTGCATAATACATAATCTGCTATGTGATTACTCCTTTATATTAGAAATTACTCAGTGTAAACGTAACCACATAGTTGATAATCATTTCTCAAATAATGCAATTTATTGTACCTTCCTATGCTTTTTCAAATGTCAACGTTATAAGTAATAACGACAATTGCCTAATTTGTTCTGCTCGTATCACCAAAGTATCAAAAAACAACAGCCTTTCAATAACTCACTGTAGAAAGATTCAAGCCTTGCTAGACCAGTGTATTATTCATTACAAAAATATTATATGATTGTCAACAATTAGTATTTTAATCTACCAAGTAACAATAACTCTCCACGTCAAGAACTTCTCAACACTACTCAATCCATCCATAGGTCCAAAGCCTTACAAACTTAGGCCGATCGAGGACACAAAAAATAACATTGAATAACATCGTACAATTTAATAACCGTTATAATTTCATAAGTGTACCTTAATAACCAACATATTTTAATAAATACAACTTAGTAACATTAATAAGTAAAATATTATGAATGAAAAGAAAATTTATAAATAAATAACAGCTCAAATTTACTCGGTTCAATCCCATCTAATAACACAAGCAGGTAACTACCTCCGCTGACTCGGCTAAAGTATTTACCCGGTTTAAAAGAAATCCACGTTCAAGTTGTCCATGTCCATGGCGAAACCAATTATTTTCATTGATTTACTTTCTGAACGAATCAGATAAAATGATACATTATATAACACTGAAATAGTGAATATTTGCACGACTTGTTATTCTGGTTTTGCGCAGCTTGCGTTTGATTGCAATATTTCACAGGCTAAATATGTTACCAAAGCATGAAAAATCGGGCGATTTATTTATTTTATTATGTTGTGTACGCCCTATATGGACTTTTACATACTTAGTTATAATAGTCACACAGGTGCAAAACACATAATGGTAGGTACATAGATAAAATAACGAACAAATACAGAATAACATAGTGTAACTACCATTCCAAGTAATTAGCTACAGAGGCGAATATTCAAAACATAACTCACAATCACTGATACTTATACTCTAGCCACATATATTAATAATTGTTGAGGATGTTCGCAATAATCGTCTGCATTTGTATTCCGAACAGTTGAACATATCAACTATGTCCGAAAATGTATTACCTCTCTATAGCTTTGTAGTATATGATTAAAAAAACTCATAGATTTAGTCAACCAAAACAATGTAATCCGTCTTTCAGAAGGTAATAAACCATCCTGAAAGTAATTTCCAATATAATATTAAAAAAAATCTTTTAAAAATATTCATTTTCCAGACCTTCAGGCATCTCATCATACATATTCCGTCCTTTATACATTAAGCAGTTCTGTGATACAGTTTTTCTCTTTACATTTTTGATTTCATAATTATGTACATTTTTATTAAAAACAATTTCATCAAACAAATATTTTTACTTGATAAACGCCTATTAAGATTATTTGATAAATTTAGGTGTATTTTTTTCGGTAGTTGAGTTTATTGCTACGTTCATTTGAAACAATATTAGATCTCAGAAGGCGTGTTTCATATAAAATGACAAATAATACACTGTATAAATGTTTTAAACTCCATATACTCGTAAATGAAACAATAAAAAAAACATACCTTCAAAAATTCTCCCAGCCCGACACGGACTCATAAATGTTATCTCATTTTATACTATAGTAAGGTATATGATTTAAACTGTGTTAGAAAGAGAAAAAAACATACTTTTTATTGCTATTTGAAAGTTTACCATGCATATTTTTAAAAACTCTAATTTATTTCTTCAAATGATGTAAAATAACTCTGTAGAGTAATATTTATTAAATCAATAATAATTACATTGTTTAAAACCACTGTATTTCATGTGTAAATATCTACATGTTTCAGGAGTAAAGCTCCCCTTTTCGGGATGAACAATTTACACACTAAAGACATGAAAAAAAAGCACACATGTTTTTAAAACATGTAGATGTTTACATATTAAATGCAGTGGTTTTAAACAAAGTAATTAGTATTGATTTAAAAAAAATAATTTATTCTCAAGAAGGGTTAAAAAAAACAATTTAAAGGGTGCGAACATCGAGGTTATTGACAAACTTCTCATTCATGAAATTGCTTTATTCAGTGTCTGGAATTGAATCAAACGAAACTCATGTTTGGACAGCCAGGATAGATTATAAAGCACATAATAAAAGGGAAGATATTTAGAGTACTTATATGGCGAGGAATTTCTTATATGGATTTTCCGATAGGAAAAAGGCGGTGATTGAATAAAGCTTCATGTGTCGTAAGTATGATTGAATTGTAGGAAGTAGTTCGCCGTGTTCCAACCAAGGTCAGCCGTATTGGCTTACCGCTCTTCTCGGGTTACATCCAGGCTTTATTTTTTATTACTGGACCTAATAGACACATTCGTTCGCATAACTTTAATAGCAAATTATTTTCAATAATCATTCGATTTTCACAAAAAAAATAGCACATGTAATGTAGGTACATAATAAAATGTAATTATTGAACATAACATCAATAACTCCCAATGAAAATATGAAACCGAAGAAGACATAGCAAATAAAAAGTTACGCTTGCGACTGAGACTCAGAGCCTCGAAATGGCGAAATTTGAGTTATTTTGATGAATTCATCCTATTTTTGGGAAAATTGTTTTTTTTTAGTATTTTCTGTTTTTATTAAAAAAAAATGTTGTCTTTTCTCCTACTTTCTACTTATTTGAAAAAAAAAGAATAACACTACACTGCGTTTTCGAATGTTTCATTCAATTTTATGGCTATTAAAGCTTGTCAAATCCGTACACAAAAAAAAATTTAGAACGTGCAACATAATTTTCTCTTTTAAAAATCTAGAATATACGTGGAAAATGCTGTGTTATTTACCCGAAAAATGAACACTCGAATTTCGCGTTACTTGAGTGAAAATAAATAAATTTGTGTTTTTCGCGTAGAAATTTTCAGGTCTTTAATAATGAGGAATAAGGACGGGGTTTTTCGTTATTCAAACCCGTTGCTTTCGATTGATAAAAATTACATTGCAAGCTGAAAAAAGTTGAAATTCTTAAAACTTCCGAACGAGAAAAGCTGTGAAAATTTCATTTCCCCACAGCTTGATAGTTATTGCTGCCAACAAGACATCCCAAGAACGTGTTTATAGTTTTATATTTAAGGTAAAGTTCATAGTTCAGCGGTTAAAACTAAATTACCTTTTTTTTAAATAAATTTATTAGACCGTATAGTGTTTGCTTACTCCTGCAAATATTTGCCAATCAGTGAATGCCGTAAAAGCGCCTGCTAATTGGCCTCGCCCATACCGGTCCCCCGGTGGAACTGTCCTCAAATTTCTAATTATATAGCGGAAAATGTGAATTTCCCAATCAGCAGTCTGATTGCAGGTTCCTTCAGTTTCAAACGAGCCACCTCCCTCGTCTGTCTTTTATTTTTTCAAGTGTAAATTACTTTCCGTGTTTTATTTATTTTCCGCAACTTGACGACAAATTAGTTTTAAAATTCAAATGGTGAATCAACATAACTGATGAGTAATTATTTAAAAGGCCACCTATTAATACAACTGCCTTTAGCGGGTCAAGGTTATAGGTTTTAGTTACGGATCGATTGTGTTGTTAGTACTCTCTTTGTAACTTCCTCCGAACTCGATATTATATGGTTATTTTTTAAATAACGCTAGCTTTGAGTTATATTAAACTAGTAATATTGAGATCATCAGTATAGTTTAGGTTATGTCAGTTATGTATAAACTTATTTTTAATTGTTTTTCACGCCCTCGCTTGGGCCATCTTCACAGATTTTAGCAGTTTTATTTGATTTTTTAACTATTATACTGCCGTGGTAAGTAAAAATACAGTAATTACCATGGGAGTCATTCTCCAGAATGAAGAGTCGAGTTTTGTTTAACCTTTTACCATATTTACAACTGGCCAAATGCGCTGATTTTTTGCCAAAACACTCGTAGACACTTATTCTATATTATATCATAATAATAAACTTTGTAAAAAATAACAAAATCTGTTAAAAATATGCGTTTTTTTGTGTATACTGTGTTTTTACTTACCAATTGTGAATGTTTATCAAGTAATTGTGGTAAGTAAAAAAGCAGTATCTACATACTTATATCAATTTTTTTACTATGTTTATAAGTTTGACAAGATATTTAGTTGTTTGTAATTGTTATTGTGTTTAATTAGTAAAACACTATTAAAATAAAAGTAAATCTTTTTTATTTCTTTTTACAAGTTTAATTTGTAGAACTCCATTTTTCATTATTGTTTTATTTTTATAATAACTATATTTATTTTAGTAACAGTCACATCCCAGTCCCATGCTTTCCAGTAAGTTGGCACGAAAGTGATAATTTTTAATAACTTGTGGACTGTAAATTTAATGCTTTTCATATGGTAGAACCAGAGTAAACTGGCTACGAAAGAACTATATCGACAGCAGACTTTGTGCATACCCAGTGGCGTTCACAAATTTTGTAATCTGGGTAGGCAGTAGGAAAATTAGAATTTAACAAAAAAAAGCCCCAGATAACACATCTCTTGTGGGTTTTCGTTACGAATGTCTAAGCTGATGGCTGTAGCCGATGTTGCTTTGGATTAACTAAGTCTCATCGATTTTCCAACAACCGCTTTATTTATGCACAATCCAACCCAATTACTTCATATAAAAAGTTTCATTTTTTCCGATAAATAATCACAGAAAATATTTTGAAGGGAGCCAACATATTATCATTATTTTGTTAGTAAAGTTGTTCTAATTAATAGATGTACCAACAGATGGCACTGGTTGCTACATTTGCTGGCGTTGCCCAAAAGCACTGGTTTTTAGACACTAAAACAAACATTTTGCATACTTAGTTCCTGATTTTGACACGTTATTCGTGGTTGGTAGATTTTAATATATACCTATATATATATTTTTTGTAATTATTTTATAATTTTATTATGATTCATGTTGAATACATTTTATTTTAATTTACGGTTCTACATTTCTATTTTAAGCAAAGCCTATAATTTATACTTAATAATTTAAATTAAGCAATATAATTTATATTTTCATTCGAGTAAGGTAGGATAGGCAGTGCTTATGCATCTATATGCGCCTATGTGCATACCCATTTCCAATTTTTTATTATTTTATTACGCACTTGAATGAGTCAAGGTTTACAGATTGTAGTGATGCGTCAAGGAATCGCAATATTTACAAAACACAATTTAAAAAACAATTTTTTATATGTTAACAATCAATTAATTTAGTTACCACAAGGTAAGATTTAATTAGATTACACTGGTTAGCGCTGTGTTAAGTTGGGTTCGGTTTCTATTAGTTATTTAAAAGTACAATTAAATCTAAGTTATAATGATACGTCAGCCATCTAAATCCCATTTCCTGTGTGTCTCAGAAAATGTGCACAAACTCGGGACTTGTTAATTTGTTAACGTTAGGCCACATTATGGTGCTTCAAGGATTCGCCTGTCATCGCAGTTCCATTTCCTCAGTTGTCCCAGTAAATTAGTACACTCTCTTGGGTGTACGGTGATGGTTCAAGAATTCTTTGGTCATGGTCCAAGTAGCGGAGTAGCCTCAATGACCTCATTTGGTAATTACTTGTTAAGAGTAAACCTTCACTTTTTTCACACTGGGAAACGTAAGATTAGATTAGATGATATGAGAATTACAATTGGCATAATCATTTCATAGAAAGCGAACGTTCTTTGGTGTATAATTAAAAAATATTTTTATTTAAGATAAGTTTTAATTCTGAATGGGTGAATATTACAAGTTCTCGTTGTGTTACAATAGTTTTTCAGTTATCTATGTCCTATATCCTACACTCTTATCAGCCTCAATAATTAAGAAACACGTATACTATTGTGTATAGCTAAGCCTCTGTGGTTGTTCAGTGTAAAAATAAAATATATCCATATAATGGATAAGAAAACCTTTATTTAAACCACTGTTTTTAATATGTAAATATCTACATATTTTAGAAGCAAAGCTCCCTCATCAGTATAACCAATATACTACAAATAATGAGAATAGACAAGTTACAAATTTAAAACTTTTATACTTTATACTTTAAACTTTTATATCTCATATGTAATTCATTATTACTCTACAATACAGTACAATAAATTTAAAAAAATGCAACATACTTAAAAAAAAACACATTTTTTTATTTACTTTATGGATTCTTTTATATTTCCTCATGTAGATGTATATTAATATGAACTAAACTTATCAATTTGATTGTCCTAAAACGGGATTTGCTCCTAGTTGGACAGTCAAAGCCTTCTTAAATATTTCTGTAAAATAACGTGTGTTTTCTAAGAAATATTATTATTATTATTATTAAATATGAACAAAAAAATAATAATAAGTGATGAAAATATGTACTTACTTAAAAATAATTGAATAAAAATTTTATTACAAAATATTAACTAATAAATTTATATTAGAAATTTTAAAAAATAACTCATTTTTATTATTAATATAAATAAAATCAAAAAATAGTAAGGCATAAAAAAATTTTAATACATTGATATTTTAATTTTATATTCACTTAGTATACTTTATTTTGAGTTATTTACTACCTGTTTCGGTATCACAATTCTTTCTTCAGGAATAAATATATACTAAATTAACATTATTACAAAATCATAGTCAATATATATAATTTAATAGCTCTTAAGTACATTAGTTTACATATGGATTTTTCTCTTATTATTTATTATAGTACCACTTCTCATGTCTTGGCAGCTTCACTATCTGAGCAAAAAATGTTTTATTATGTAACAAATATATTCCTTTGTTTTCATAGAAGGCAATGAGTTTTTCATCATACCTATAATCATAGAACTGGTGATAATATTTTACACAAAAATGGTATTGGCATTGGATTAGATCATTTAGAAGCATTAGAAATAAAGAAAGCCATTCAAATGGATTAATTTGTCCATATTACATGTAAGTATATTTCTCACTGTTCGATTGTTTCGGTTTATATTTTGTCCCCTCTTATTATATGTGTGTATCTCCCCTACGTACGAGTACATGCTCACTTTATGTATTTTTGTTATGTTTTAAAATCTTACCCTGACGAAGCTTGGGATAAGCGAAACCAGCTGGTGACGATTTTAAAAATGAATTTTTAAAACAAAGTGTTTGTTTTATTTGATGAATATTACTTTGCATTTGGAAAGGTTAGGTTAGGTAAGGTTCGTATTTTAGCTGACAGGGTCCTACGTCTCATACCCCTCGACAGCCTTTATCAGAAATTTTTTGACTAACCGCATATAATACGAGTATTAATTCACTTTTGGGAAGGTGTGGGTATGTGCTAGGTTATAGTCGATAAAGTTACGTTGTTATAGTCCCGATAAAGTTACGTTGTTATAGTCCCGATAAAGTTACGTTGTTATAGTCCCGATAAAGCAGTAGGTACTAAAACTATGATAAAACCAAACCATTCAAGTATAATTCATTGACGTCTCGCGGAATCATGTTACTCGTAGGTACATTGTTGTTATGAGAATGGATGTAAATGAGGATCTTGTGCTGAATGCAATAAGTAGATGATTTCCTGTGTTCCACGCGACGGGGCAGTGGCAGACCCACACAGAACGGCAGTGCGGACAGAATAGTGCGGACAGAATAATAGTGCGGACGGTTTAAAAGGTAAAGTAGAACATTTTACAACAGAATATGAAAAAAAATCACAACGATAAAAAAGAATATTGTTTTTTTTTTTTTTAATTAACTCCATACAGGAGGTCCCGAGGGAAACAATTCTCCTCAGGACCTATGTCATCTATGGGGGTGTTGTGTGGAGAGTCTATTTGATTACAGGAAGGAGTGAACATAGGTTTTGAATAGACCTTCATTGTATGAGGGAGGAAGCAAATAAGCCGAGAAATCATTTTACACCTGAGCTATTGAACTCAGGAACGAGTCGTATAAACGACCCGTTCTCACGTGATAAATACAAATGTCAACTGCGCACAAATCTTATTATTCTCTTCTATTTCAACAAATCAATTGCAATATTTAGAGCACAGGCGTCAGGTGAGAATGCTGTCCTTGTTCTACTGATATTTTAATGGAAGATGCTTTGAGGACTCGTCATTGATCCCTTCGGCACCGGTGCACAGTCGGGAAACACGCCAAACGCGCGCCCAACATTTGAACACGATTGACATTTGCCACATAAGAACGGGTTGCTTTTACGATTCGTTCCTGTGTTCAACAGCTCGGCTGTGGAATGATCTGCCGGCCTCTGTGTTTCCTCCATCCTACAACATGGGCCTCTTCAAAACCCAGGTTCACTCCTTCCTATCCTCTAAAAGACCCTTCACATGGCATCCCCAAAAATGATATAGGCCTCGAGGGAAATTATTTCCCTCAGGGCCTCGTGTATGGAGTTACTATAAAAAATATATAAAAGGAACAACTATAAAACGGAACATCATAAAACAGAGCAACAAAAGTAAAGAACACTGTTCTCATGTTCTGTTTTATAATTTTCTGTTTTATCATTGTTCTATTATATATTTCAACATAGTGCGGACAGTATAGTGCGGACCGTATAGTGCGGAAAGAATAGTGCACCCATGTAATCTTCTATGACGACCTTCTGCGAAGATGGCGAACTCCCGCCGGGCCCACCTACAAGGTTGCCCGATGAAAAATGTTTTGAGTGTTTTGCCCACGAATATGAGAAACATTACACTTTAATACGCCATAAGCTATGACTCATTCGGCTTAATTTAATCCAAGGAAATATATATCTTAACGATATCGCTGTCTCTGTGGTTAATGATGATTTTTTTTTAGTTTTTATAATATCCTGTCTTGATTACAATTAGATAAATATAAAACTTTTTAGTGATAGACGTATGCAACGTATGCATATGGTTGCTGACTATTAGTAAATAATGAAATGGATACTTGTTACTTATATTTTAAAAATTATATATTTTAAACATTTTTTATTTCATTTTAGTTTAGACAATTTATGTGAGATATTTTATGGGTAATTTTTTTGAACAGACCTCATTCATGTGCTATATACATGAACAAAACAATAATTTGTATGAAATTATACGGGAATGTCAAAAAATTAAATATGTTATTTGCATGTCTCTTGAAACCTTCAAGGCTTGTGTTGAAAATATCAAGAGAGAAGTTATTTAGCAGCACCATACCCCTTGTCTTGCTGTGCTGAGCTGACACGTCTGTTCTACCACGCGGTATACATATCAGATCGTGGTGCGGCCCCTGATAGTAGTTGTTTGGTACAAAGAGCTTATGGCATTCCGGGAGGTATGATAGACTGTCTATCAAATTATGTACAATTTTATACGCCGTTACTGCAAGGACCCAACTCCTTCTAGACTGGAGACTTTGGTAGCGCCTCTCAGAGAGCAAATCTTCGTGGTGTATAAATTTCGGGTACTCACCGTGTATTCTCATTATATCGGAGAATTTTTTTTTGAATTTGTTCTAAGATTTTTACATACTTTTTTTGGTATGGGTCCCAATACAGCGTACTTAAAATTTTACCTTAAAATGTAGTTGGACATATAAGTCATGTCTTCGGGTTTAGTAAACTGTTTTACGCAACTTTATCTGATTTCTACAGGCACTGACATAAATGTTTTTATTATTATTATTTTATCAACTATTGACATACACTAGGTATGCTTACGACTTAAGGCGACGCAATTTGTAAAAGTCCCTGGAACTCGTAAACGGTTGAAATTGCCACTTGACGCCGGTCGACCGTTTCGATTTATGCAAAAAGCATATTATTTTTATTCATTCTATCCAGAACATAAATAATTTAATATGTGAAATTATATAATAATATTTAATCATTGAAGATCATACTAACAATTCTCAAAAGAAATATGAAACAGAAAAAGAGTGGAAATCGAGCGATCTCTGTCTTACCGCTACAAAACCCCACCACTGAGCTAATGAGACCTAATTATTTCCCATAATTAATATATATATATATATCGCATTTCAATTTAAGAATTACCATTATTATCCTCAATTAATTATTCCATTATTATTAATCCTATATATATGAAAACGAATGTTTGTCTGTCTGTCCTCTATTTTCTCGAAAATTACTCGACCAATATCGATGAAAGTGGAAAAATTTATTCTTATTAGTGCCCGAAAGGTTTAGAGAGTAGTTTGAATAAAATCCAATATGTAAAACTGTTGCTATAAGGTTTTAAAATTAGTATGAAAAACATTGAACATTGGTTGGCCCATAGGTATACAACACTGGTTAGCCACAGATTACATATTCCAAGTGGAAAACACAAGTAGGTACCCACTTAAGAAATTTTTTATTTAGATATTTTTGTAAATGTTTGGAATGAAATAATTTTTTCGAATGAACTTGTCTTTGTTCGGAGATAGTAGCAGTCATCACCAGGCATTACTTTCACTGTCAAATCAATTATGGCACCTAAACAACAAGGAATAATTCACACTTCATTACTTAAATTCCGAGCAAGACCGGGTACACATCAGCTAGTCATTAACATGTTATCACATGAATTTCCATAATCTTCATTGATTAAATATAACGATTAGGTTTATAATCTTCAATAAATTATTCAAAATAATTTGATATAATATCATTTTAATATCACATCGGAAATAAGTACGTGGGAAGATTTTCCACTTCAAAGCATTTTTGCGGGTCTGAAACATTACTTTTATCTAGGCTTGTAAAAGGACTCACCGAATAAAAAGCCCAGTTAAAAGGCCAAGTTGTGTTCTACTCGCTGTTTTTGATTAAAGCATCTGTAATAAAGATTATATCGCTGAATGATTTTGAACTATTCTACAGTGATTCTTTTAGGCAATAGCTTCTCGGAACCGGTGCACAACAGTAAATAACAAAACATAAGTAAATAACAGCACACAATTGACATTTACGACTTGTTCTCATATTCAACTATTGTTATCTATGAGTTTTTGTGCGATCACTGTTACCTTCCATCCGAAAACCACCAAACGACAGTCCCAACTGCCCGAAGCCAGTAGTACTATGGCATCACCGAATGGGGTACGTTGTGAGGCTGTAGGAAGTGGAAGGGAAAAAAGAAACTGACTATTCAAATCTGGTCACCAAACACGGTTAATACCATTTCAGGCAACGCAAAATTTTCGATACTGAATGGTGGTCTTTCACCAGGAAAGATGGGTTGTTGTGGGACGCGGTCATTATTTTATAAGTTCCCTAAATCAGAAAACGTAGATGGTACGCGTGGCACTAATAACATCGATGTTTGTATGATTTATATAGCGTCAGTTTCGTTGAAATAAAAATCACCGTAAGGACCTTTTACAGCACAAGGAATATAACTTATAGCTAAGACTTTGACTAGAGACCTGAAATTTTGCGTTATTTTTTTGGAAGAGTGGTGTTATTTTTATGAAACTCGCGTTATTTTTTCAGTAAATTGGCAGTGGCGGCTCGTGACTTAGAGTACTGAAAAATACGATGTTGCTGATTTTTTATTTTATTTTTTTTGTTTGTTTTATTTTTTGTATTATTTTTTTAGTTCGCGGGGCACTGCCCTACCTAGTACGTAAATCTCCATATAAAAAAATATTTTTTTTTTGAGTAAAATAGAAAACATTTTCAGCTAAAACAACACAAATAAAGTCTTATTTTTCAATCCATTCTAGCTCACTCAAAAGTCACGAGCCGCCACTGGTGTTATTTTTGGGGTAAATTTGCGTTATTTTTGACAACGTTCGCGTTATTTTAGTGAAACTCGCTTTATTTTTGGAAAAATGGGGTGATTTTTGGAAAAAAATGTTGTATTTTGCAATAAAAGTGGTATTTTATTGCAAAATACAACCCTTCTTGGTATTTTATAAAAGTGGTGCATATATGTAATATATGTACATATTTTTTTAATTTAGGATTTCTTTTCTTACAGTAGAATCATCTCCTGAAGATACTGGACTTTACCCCCGGACACCTTGTATATAAATCATAATAAATATAACTACAAATATAGCTATTTATGAAAATACGTTTTGTGATATCAAAACTATGACCTAACACTTTGACAGAAAGGTAAGAATCGAGTTGCATTTTCATTATTAAGGTCAAATTTATAATTTAAATATGCGTTTAAAAACTTTGAAGTGGTTGTAATCTTTTTAATTTCTTCCTATGCATTCTCGAGAGTCACGCAATGCCGGTGCTGCGGCCACTGAACAGCTAATCCCTAGAAGGGTTTTCTGTATCGCTTTAAAATAAAACTGAAGTCGCCAATTTACATATCACCTTTCGTCTCCTAGGGTTTAGACTGCTATCTGAAAAAATAAACTATAATAATCAAAAAGCCGTATATCTTTGGAAGTGGAAAGACATCATCCACTGAACAGAAAATCCCTATAATCTATGCTGATTTGAAAGAAAACTGACGTCGTCAATATTTGCATAAGACCTTTCGACGACCGGGCTCCAGTCAGGTTAGTGAAATTGGCTATTATATAGTAAGGAATAATGTCGCTCATTTTGGGCACGCTGACACGCTCACAACACACACCTACCGGTAAATATCTCTATTGATACATAAACTGTATAATCCAACACACATATAATATACTCATTTTACTCCCACCCCTACCCAGTAATTTCCATCTTATTTGAACGTCAAGTGTGCAAAAAATCCATCAAAAAGTACAATAATTCTCCATTAATGGTAAAGGGGGATGGTAATGGTTTTTCAAAATCTTATGTAGACAGTAAGTCTACATTTTGAAAACAATTTCATCAAGTTCGGAATAAAACTGTAGATTTGTACATGAAAACAAACCCTATTATAATTTCAAGTAAGCAAAATTGAGCTTACTTCTGGCACACGGACACGCCCACAACAAACTTCTCTCTGTTCATATTGCTTCAGTGGCTGTTCCGGCTGTTCGCACTAACAGCAATAGTACAGTTTTTATTGTAAATGGCGAGAATGTCACGCGGCGGGCTGTGTATACGTATTCAAGGGCAGGGATATCGACAATCGATATGTGAGCACGGCGGGGCGCCATCGAAGGCTGCCTGCTCATGTGCTCATGTCATTATTACATTTAATACGTACGATTTGGACGACTCACTACCGCTGGGTGCTGGTGGAGTGGATTTTGTGATTGATAGTTGTTTCGCCTTCTCATTATAATTATGATGGCCTTTTCAGGTATTAAACTGAATAACTAACTATCATCACACATTCCACCAATGATACCATTTCTGAAATATACAAGTTTTCTATAAATGCTTTGTTTAAATATTTTTTGTGAGAGAATTTTTATTCATAATTGCAAAAAAAATATTTTATATAATTCTACTTTAATTCTCTGTAAATATCAACGATTTAGACAGGGACTGTTTAAACGACATTTCTTCGGAATTGAAAAATAAAAATTTGACAATTAATTAGTGTTTAAAAGATCAATAACTCATGGTGGAAATAACATTCCAAACTACAAAAATTACAGACAGAAAAAACATTTAAAAATTTCATGACGCCAGTTGAGACGATCTGTTCGGCGTATTTCACGTAGAACTCAAAAGCTTACAGTGTAAGACCTTTTTTTACTGGAAACCATAGACATTTTCCTAACTACCCGTATACAATTTACATATAAATCATTATTTTTGTAGTATTGCTTGTGTTAGCAAACTACTAATATTTTTTAAAATTTATTGAATTTTTTTTTTGGAATGACATAATGAAGTTTATAAACCTCATTGTAATATTTTTTTAATCATTGAAGATAATATTAACAAATCTCAAATAAATCTGTTTCATATTTCGTTTGATATTTCTTGATATTTTCTTTAATGATTAAAAAAATATTTCAGTACGGTTTACATGCTTCAATAAGTTATTCGAATAATTCGAGTTCTGTTAGGTAATTATTATTACGGGTGACAGCTGTTTCGCCTTCCGAAGGCATTATTATACTGTGGAGAAGCTGCTTTCAGACGATCTATTTATATTTCTATGTAGGTACTTATAATGAACCTCAGAATGTTTTCATTTTTATTACCAACGATATTACACTTCAAAGTTACCCTACTTAAGGGTTATAATGTTTTATTATTTAAAATTCGATTAAAGGTCATTAAGATGGTTATCCTTGTCAATTCCAATTCCAAAATTACAATAAAAAAATGGCCTCATCCACGAATGTAACACTACAATATCCAATCGATTTTGTATCGTTTCTAATACACTCGAAGCTCGTTGAAGATTTTTTAAAACTATGTTCCCCTCAAGTCCTAGAGCATTTTTATTATTCTTGTTCCCTTTGTGTAGCCAAAGGAACAAAAATATTCTACTGCTATCTAGTTACTTGTTCCCCATCGGGAACAAAAAGGAGGGGTTAATTGCTTCCGTATTCTGAGCATTTCATCTTCTGTAAGTTTATTTATTTATTTTGCAAAAACAGTTATAAAGACCAATACAATGCAAAAGCGATAAAAAATTACAGAAATATAGTAAGCACAATTATATAACACAGAAGTAAAACAAAAATAGCTACAAAGAGTTATAAGTAGGAACATAATGTTATAACATAATAAGTTCGTGCTTAAAATTATTGTAGGTTATGTGAAAATATATCCACATTTCCTGCGAGGCAGTTAATTAACCTAGTAAGTCTTCCCAGAGGCATCACCATTGGTAAGTTAGTTCTGCACCTGGGAAGAAACAGAAGCCTGTGTTGGTGGCCTCGCGTGAAATTATCAGGGACATAAAATCCTATTTCAGCCAGGATGTCAGGTATTGCTAATACACCGTTCAATAGTTTATGAGCCATAAGTAGTAATGCTGTATCTCTCCTAGAACTTAGGCTGCAAATACCCAGCATTCCCGAGATAAAAGCTGTTGGAAACAGCCATGCATAAAAACCGAACTCTCTCATGTAGAGGAATCGTAAGAATTTCTTTTGGATTTTCTCGACCAATACATTGAAGTACATAGATTGTGTCCTCTGGACCCCATACCTGAGATCCACTCTGGAGAATGCTACGCACTAAACTGAAGTGAAGCAGCCTTATATTTGTAACTGCAAGGTTTGTCAACTCCTTTGAACTGTGTATGACAAAACTCAACATTTTTGTGGCTGATTTACAGATCCTTTCGATGTGAGCATGAAATGTTAAACGAGCGTCAAATACAGTTCCCAAGTCCTTACAAGTCGTCATGTGCTTCAGAGACGTATCTAACATTTTGTAATTAAAGTATACAGTCTTGTGTGACCTCGTAAAGCACATAACTGAACACTTTTTTTATCAAGACCATCAGACTACAATATTCAATTTTATAGATCTCGCATAGTTGCGTAAATGACCGTTAGCGTGCTTGCGCCGCCAAGCAGCCATTTTACATCAGTATAATTTGGAATGTAGGGGATTTGTTTTTCGTTTTCCCCCGCATAATTTATATAGAATAATAATAGTTATCAATAAATTTAAAAAACTTCTAATAAAAATAGAGTCTTCAATGATTACATATTGAATTAATAGATACGTGGCTGGTGAATACGAACAGTAATCACTTGGAACATATTCAGGATTAACAACCCTATCTGTTTGATCTATTAGCTCGTATTTGTGATCTATTCCCACAGTTACAGCGGTCGCCGGCCAAATCTGTCACTCTCCAGTAATTTAGCGGAATGTTCGGCCAAGGCTGGCGAGGCGTTAACCAAATTGTTTGGATTCACAAGACCCGTGGACCCATAGGACACATTGTAAAGCGCAGACGTATACGATGTATTCATTTTTCATAGGTATAGATTTATTGATTTGAATGATTGGAATTAAATTAACCTCCCACACGATGATATATTTGAGCTTGATACTAAATTATTTAAAGTACTATTCGGAAACACGGAAGAGTTAAAACCATAGAAATGTGTCGTGGGTGGGATCGTTTGTCCGAAGTAAGCTTAGTTTTGCATGAAATTGATAAAAAAAGTGAAGTGAGGACTTTCGCCCGGTGTGTTGATTATTCTGATATTATAATAAAAAAAACATTGTTCAAAAATTTAATATAAATCAAATTTAATAATGTTATTATTAGGTTTTGCAAGTATTTTAGTTTTTTTTAATAATTATTTTGACAGCTGTTTCGGCGTTCAAGACCATTTTAAAACAATGCTTAGGTCACGTTGAAACGACTTATTTATATAATTCTATTTACCCCTACCCAATTTCAATTTTCATGGTGTCTAAAATGTTTTATTACCGGTGCAACCGATTTATTGAGAAAATAATTGCGACAGTAGAAATTAATGTAAAAATTGAATTGGGGGGGAGGGGGTAAATAGAATCATATAAATAACTCGTCTCAACGTGGCCTAATTACAGTTTGAAAATGGGTATAAAACATGAAAATGTTATATGAATCGTATTTTTTTAGTGAATTTATTCCATTTCATATTCTGTATGCGCACCCGCCAACAAAAAAATGTTCTTAATATTTAAAAGCATTGAGTGCAACAATTTTTTTTCTAAAATATTTTAATTAGCGCCATCTGTGAACGCGTATTTATTTATTTCACTTAAAATAGAACATGTGTACATTGGTTAAATGTATTCTAATAAGAAAATAATATATCTTTAACACAAAAAATGCAATTTCACAATATACAATTATAAATTATACTTTACAAATTACGATATTAAAAATTAAATCACGTTATCGTGAGCATAAACCGAAAAGTGGTCAAGTCAATGTCCTTGTTTTTTGACAGATTGAGATTGAAGATTTTTGCATGGATGCGCTCATAATTTCGTAAGTGTATTTTTTAAATACAGTATATTTTATTTATTTAATATCAACGGTATAATTATTCCATAAATCATTATGTCACAGTTAACTACAAGCATGATAATATAGCACGAATAATTTTAAAAAGGTAACTATTAAATGTGGAATTAGGTCGTACAATGACATCAGAGAGTATGTAAATAATAAAAGTTCATGTAGGAAATACAAATACAAGATATGCGTACAAATAAAGCAAATAGTAAACTTAAGTTAAATTAATATCTATTGAAAATATATGATAGTATAGCCTTCCTATACTTATCCTCCGTGCAGTTAATTAGATCGCCTACATCTGCGTATCTATGACTAACTTCTTGTCATATAGGTACAAGCGAGTGTTTGTAATGCTCATTCTGGGTGTTGATACATTTAAACAGGATTTTGGAACGAGTAGCTCTCGTAGGTATATGAAATTGAATTAGGTTAATTAAATCAGGGCTATCTATCTATACTACCATTTACAATTTTGAACATAAATGTCAAGTAAGAAATAATTTTTCCTTATGAGAGATTTAGTAAATTTAGTTATTTCATCAAGTAATTATGGTTAATGCTTTCAATGGGAATACTGAGTTTATAATGATTGTGTCTTAGTAATTTATCTTCAATTTTATCGATTGAATCTTAATGTATTTTAAAATGGGAGGATCAGATCGAGGAGTTATATTCAACTTGACTTTCCAAGAATGAAGTCAACCATTTTCATTCCCCTATTTTTAATTGCGTTTATATTGTATGTAAATTTTGTTTCATATACGTAAAAAATATTCTGACTTGCGAAGCTGTAAGTTTGTGTCTATGCAAAGGACTTCAGTTTTCGTCTGCCAATGGACAGGGATCTTGACTTGGCCACTTTTCGTTGTATGCTTACGATATGTATGTATACTATACAAAAATATTATCATTCAGTGTTGCAGGCGAGATGTAGGTTGAGTTGAGTTGTGAAACGGTGGAGTTGTTGCGGCCTATATCTCGACTTTTTAAATTTCAGCTTCTTTTGTATTGCTTATCGATTGTGAAATTGAAAAACTTTCATAGAAAATCAGAGCGTAGCAAATATTGATGATAAGGGATTTAAGAGGAATCGGATAATGTTAAAAAAAGATATTTTTACTTTTGCATTTCTTTATTTTTTAAATTTTTATATTTTCTATTTAATTTTTTTTTGTAACTCGACACAGGAGGCCCTGAGGGAAACAATTTTCCTCAAGGCATATATCATCTTTGGGGATTTTGTGTGAAGGATCTTTTAGATGATAGGAAGGAGTGAACTTGGGTCTTGTAAAGACTCATGTTGTAGAATAAAGAAAACACAGAGGCCGGCAGATCATTCCACAGCCGAGCTTTTGAATACAAGAACGAGTCGTAGAAGCGACCGGTTCTCTTGTGACAAATGTCAACCGTGTGCAAATGTTGGCTAATATTAAGTATAAAAAAAATTACACGGTTTGGGACTGCCAAACTAAACACACGCCCGTATTGTGGCATTGAATTACTATAAATAATTAACTGTTGTGTGTTTTACCTAATATGAAAAGTTGTCATATTAATGACACAGTTATACTTGGTTAGTATGCAATTTTCATACATAGTTTGGCGGAAATTAATATTGTCGTTTCATTACAGTGATACCTTTAAAATCAACATAAGTGATATCAAGATGTTGTTAACTGAATCCAGGGTTTTGAGATTTTTGGCACCAGTCTAAATGATTTTAGTCAGGATTTAGAAAAATCTTCGAAGAATATAATTTAATATGTTAACGTCATGGACTCAAAACTTTGTTCAGGCTTTTACTCAGTTTTTTGAACCCCCGTCTCATTTAATCGATGATTAAAATAATTTTTATTTTTTTACATTTGTACGTTCTCCGTTAATCATCAGTTGTCGCCCCTTTTCAATGTTAGATCATCGGTAAAGCATTACAGTATGACCGTTGTGCTTGACAGCTGACCAACATTTAATCAAATACTGAAACGGGCCGTTCAATTGTTACAAATAACAAAATGGTGGTTTTTGCCGATTTGAACGTCGATCCCAATGTATCGGAGGTTCAATAAACTGAGAATTAAAAGTATATAACCGACAGAGCCTGGTATATAATATAATTTCCAAACAATTTGTGCGTTTGAAAGACTTATTAAAAAAAAAAATCGTTAACAAACTGTGCCATAAATTCATACTCTTTATTCCTTCCATGTTCAATTTGTCACGGCAGTGACATTTTGTCGCAGTTGGAACGGAAAATTCGCCTTTCAAGCCTCGATTTTACGAGAGGAGAAGCGAGACGAATTCAAATGGATAATATTGTTTTTGTCGTATTGAGATTTTTTCGAACATTTAACATCTTGCATAAACATTTCCCTTTGACGCGTTTTGGCCGGAGAATGACGTGCCTTTGAAAATATTCCTTTGTTAGCATCGTTTCGCACAAAATAAGTGCAAATAACGGCAACAAAAAAAGGGAATGAGATTATCCACATGGTGATATAAGTGACTGTAGTTATTGGAAAATATACGAGAAGACTATAATTTAAACGCCTTCATTAAAAAAAATGTTTTCGCAAGTACTTACAATATATAATATCATCAACCACCGTCAAAATAATAAAATAACCATTGTAATGAACTATGCTGGACCGGTGAGTGGCTGAGTTGGAATCGCGTCTGGGTCCCACCCAGGCGTCGTGATTTAAATTCCTTGGCTGACTCTATCACTGCACAAGCAACATTTTGCGCTTACTGTGAACTATCACAGTACAAAGTAGGAGATATTCATATATTGTCAGGTTATTCGTAACCCGGGAATGTTTGTTTTTCTTTAAAAAATAAAATACGAGTTCCATCGCGAACGGCTGCCACGCCGGGACTAAGCGTCGCAGAGAGTGCAGCGTGGCGGGGATTTGGAGTGGGGGAACCAAGGTACACGCCAGTGTTCCCGGATCGCGCGTAAAATCGTTGCTCGCGACCGCAACACCTTGGAGACCTTATTTTACGGACAGCCCTTGTAGTATTAATAATAATGAATTCATAAATAAATAACAACCAAAAAAATAAAATAAAATAAAGCTTCCAGAGTGGTGTACTTATCAGTATTGCCCAGGTGAAAGAGCACAATTCAGATTCGTGGCTTTTTAGGTACGTCATAAGGTCAGACCATCTCACGTACTTCCTAAAACATACCCGAGATGGGGATGTTTTAGGAAGCCCAATGTCTTCGGGCAGTTTGAATTCTTGTGCGGTATTTTTTATCACGCTGCATAATATATGTATCTAAAGAACTTAACATCTCCGATGATTGGAGAGGTAAGGGTATAGGTGTGATGGTGCTAGGGGGTGTGGCGAGAGGGGGGTGGGTGATAGGTAATTAAAAATAGCTAATAAACAATCATTTCAGAACGGTAGTCTCACCAGGACGTAATTATCTCGTACAATTGAGTACAAGTATGCGCAAATATTGGGAAAACAAAATTGATCAATTTTTTATTAAAGCGGTCGCCAATCCAAATACGGACTTCGGCGAATGTTGCTTAACTTGTAATCCCTTCATAAGGCGTTGTTGTAAAGTCGGTTTGACCACCGCACCCAATCCAGCCATAAAATGTCATTTTTTGGTGATGCAAGCACGAGCCACTGCCATAGCCTTAGGTACTGTACGCAGTTTTAACGACGCGTTCGTACTTAATATGTTTACAGCTTTGACCTCTGAAAAACATCGCGCTCCAATAGTACGTCCACTTTTTTTTGACACTTCCTCATAATCTAAACATTCTAAGTAGAACACAAAGTAGAACATTTCTGTGAGTGATGCAGCAAAATCTCTCATAACGAAGAGCTCTGGCATCATGAGATTTGTACATATTTATAAATTAATTAAAAATTGCTTTGTAATCACCACTTTATTAATATATACATATCAACATGTTTCGAAAGCGAAGCTTTCCTCTTCGGGAATGTATAGAATACTAAAAAATAATAATGTCAAGTATAGACAAATGATAAACATGAACAAAAAATGATTAATGTAGGTGATAATAATTAATAAAAAATGTTAATAAAACATTGAATAACAAATTTACATTAGAAATTAAAAAAAGATTATTATTATTTTTATTTTTAATATATATTGACGGCCTCCATGGTCGAGGGGTAAGGCTCTCGACTACGAATCCGAAGGTCGCGGGTTCAAATCCCGGCGTGCACAAGTAATTTTTATTTAATTAATTTGTGTTGTTTCACAATTAATTCATTTAAAAATAATATATAGTATATTTGCGCACGTTCAAGAGTGGAAGATACTCTCAGTATCGCCCTGGTGAAAGACCACCATTCAGAATTGAAACGTTGCTTGAAATGGCTTATAGCCGTGTTTGGTGACCAGATCTGAATAGCCAGGTATTTCCCTTTTCCCCACCTTCCTCTCCCCCTTCTCCTTCCCCTCCCCAATACCTTCAGCCTCACAACGTTCCCCAATTGGGAATGCCATAGTCTCACTGGCTCCAGACGGTTGGGAGCAGTTAGGGACTCTTGTGCGGTAGACATATAAAAAAAAAAAATTAATATGAAAATAAATTCGAGAGATAGCTATTTTAAAGACAAAAATGATTATTAATTATGATTAATTGACCATCAACACCTTTTTTTTTAGCTCACAATGTCGTTCGTATAACTCGTTAGATTTCCACCGAGGCGTGGAGGGTCAATCATTTTCTAGGTCCATCATTATTTTTTTAATCGACTACTGAAGAAATTAGACGCACTACTGATAAAATAAAAATATAGAATTGTTTTAAAAAATATATTTTAAAAACATTCTAAACAAAAATAATATTTCAGTTTTAATTTACTCAATCAAAATCTCCGCTTTTCTATTATCCATGGTTGGGGCAGCTTGGACTCATTCGTGGTACTCATATTAAGACGGAAGAGTGGTATAATTGTATGAACAATGTACTTAAGTCACTCTTTAAAAAAA